>VSMD01037024.1:0-272860 GCA_008750895.1 Mirza zaza
GACTCAGCCCGTCAGAAATAGTGTTTTCGATATTTATTCAGAGGAGTTGGCAAGAGGACACGTTACCTGGTGACATCACACCCCACCCCACACCCACCCGGCATTTGCCACACCCCATGGTGGCCGGTGTCTGACCGCCGTGCTCTCTGGCCGAAGAGACTTCCCTTTCTAAAGAGGCAAGGGAGATACTATGGCACCAGTATTTGAAGATAAAAAATATATTTTTTAAAAAGAGTCAAAGGAGAGAACTAGATTCCACTGCATGCTGGAGCCACGACGGCGCGCCATGCCTTGTTCCTCTGGGCGGCAGGTGTTGGCTGCTCCTCGCGAGGCAGGGCCCGTGGCGTCCAGCCCCCCGGCACAGATCAGCCCCGTGTGGAAGCTCGGCACCGCGAAGGCGTCACCCTTTCTCTCAGACCAGCCAGGAGGGCCCTCTGACCCCGGTCAGCAGACGGTGAGACTCCAGGACTGGGATAAAAAGCCCGCGACGAGCCCTCTCCCTGACCCCAACCCCCGCACCGTGCACCCCTCAGGATCCACAGCTGTGACGTGGGGATAAGACGCCGCGGGCAGGAGCTGGGGAGGAGGGCCGGCTCTCAGGTAACACTTCCTGTCTGTCAAGCGCCCTGTTCCAAGAAGCTTGGCACCAGCTTTGCGCCAGGCCTTGAACACTTCGATGAACAGCAGCGACAAACTCAGTCCTGCGGGTCTTAGGGCAGGCGTTGGCGTGAGCGGAGGCTGGCCTCCCCGTCCTCAAAGTCTTCTGCCCCTCGCTCTGCACGGGAGGCTGACAGTCCCCCTCGGCGGCCCGGGAAAGACATCGACAGGAGGCGGCCGCACTCACACTTGCCACGCGGGACCTCCCCGGGCAACGACCCCAAGCGCGGGAAAGCAGCGTCTCAGAAACAGACCAGCCGCTTCTCACCTTCGAAGGCTTTGGCCTCCTCTTGCTGTATCAAGTTCCCATTTAGGCTGTTGAAAAGGAGGAAAATGAAGAGCACAAGTGAAATGTCAGGGACCGTTGGCCGCCCCTTCCCAGCCCACGTCCATCACACATGTGCACAGCCCACCACCCTGACACTGAGGAACGCACGCGGCGCAAACAGTTCCTGCCTGTGAACGTTCATCCTCCCAGCCACCATCGCTCCACTCACTGGGTCTCAGTAAGGTCACCCACAGCCTCCGTGAGCCCGAATTTAATGGTGTTTTTCATGTCTGGTCTTTCTTGACCCCCACAGGCATGTGGCTGTCCTGACATCACCCTCCTTGAAGCACGGCCTTCCCTTGGCTCCGCCACCTGGTGTCCGCTTTTTCTCCTGTCCCTGGGCACCTGCCTCGGTTTCCTTCTCCGTGCACGCCGCCACGGGAGCCCTAACTCAGATTCCCTCCAGGTTTGGGACAGGCCCTTTCCCCTAGGTGATCTCACCAAAGCCACGGCCTTGTTCACGACAGTGAAGCCAGTCACCTATGTGGCATCTCCACTTGGATGTCCCTCCTGGCACCTCAAAAGTGCCCACAGCTCCCAGGAGTCCCTGGCTCAGTGAGTGGCACCACTGTCATCCACCTGTGCAAGTTAGTGGCCTGCGGTCAACACCTCTCATTTCTGTCTTTGAAGGCAGAACTCACCAAGGGACTTCAGACTTCAAGTTCTTTTCAGGCAGGAATGAGGTAGAAATAAATGTCTGCACAGATAGTGAGTCCAAGGAGACAGGTTCATTCTGGCTCCAAGCAGAGCTGCTCCCTAACCCTGGCTCCTCTGCAGGCTTGATCCCAGCCATGCAGCCCAGTGTGGCAGGCCCTGGACAGGGCCAAAAAGGCTAGCGCCTTCCCAGAGCCCAGACCCGTGACATCATGCACAGAGGAACATGCTCTGGCAGCTCCCAGAACAAGTGAGAAACTGAAGTGAAGACACCCTTGAGTCCAGCACCTGGGCCACCTGTCCTGCCCCTCTGCTTCTCCCATCCACCCTGACAGGTGCTCACACAGGCTCCGGATAGCCCGCCTTGAAGCAAAAGACACCTGGACCTACTAAAATAGCTCCTTGTGTCGAAACAGTGGCCCCTAGAAGGAAGAAAGTGCATTCCTCCAAGCCTGAGGCTCTAAAGCAGCTGCAGATCTTTGCATTGTCCTAACTGGCTGTGAAGAAAAGTCGTCCCCCCGCCAAACCCTGCCCACACCTCCCAGGCTGCAGAGCAGGCGGCCATCATGGCACACAGGCCACTCTGCAAGTGTCGTCTGTTTGGATCTCGGCTCTATTCCCTATGACAGTGTTCTTCAAAAAACTTTTCGGTTGCAGCCCCAAGTAAGAATTACATTTTACACTGTGAACCAACATGCAGGCAAACACACACACACCCACATGCAAGACTGAAATAAGATTAATGAAATAACACTTCTCCCTGCCGTGCACGCTGCGTCCTGGTAGTCTGCCCTTTTCAATGACATTTTTAAATAATGCTGTTTGCAACCCACCAAACTGACGATCCACAAATGAGTTCCAAAGCAAAGTTTAAGAACACTGTGCAAGCTGCTTGATATGGTCAAGGAGCTGTATCTCTTGTTCTTTTATTATTTTTTGGCTGTGAAATTCCTCTCCCCAGTTATGAAGGGACCGAGTAGTTAATGAGTACGACCCCCTGAGCTGAGGGTTTGGGTTCGCGGGGAGGATGCTCCATGGATCTCAGAGGAGCTGCAGCGGCTCCTGAACTCCTGTGGTCTGTGTCCTCAACAGAAAGCCGGCTCCGCCCCACCAGCGTCCACAGGGCCCAGGGGGGTGGAGAACACGTTTGCAGAGCACTCATGAGTCTCTGTTCTCAGCCCAGGTCGGCCAGCACTTCTAAGCCGCCAGGGCCCTTCTGTTGAGTTACCTGCCACATCCCAGCCCCTAACACGGTGCCGGGCGTACCGCAGGTGCGCAGCGTGTGACTGTGGTTACTCTCGGGAGACCCTCCAGGCCCTCGCCCAGTATCCACCCAGACAGTTACATTATTAAGGGGGCTGCTGAGCGGGAGGCAAGAAAGAAGTGAGATGGGGCTCAGCATCACAGGAACGCAACGCCACAGGTTTCTCCATTAGCATGAGAAGTTCTCAAAGCAGAAGAAAGAAGTAAAGAGCATAAACAGCTCAAATGCAGACTGGAAGTGTCTCCTGAATCCCAGGAAGCCTGACTCAGGGGAGAATGTGCTCTGAGCCCCTGGCCAGCACCCCCAGCTCTCAGTCGCCTGAGTCCAGGCCGATCTGCTCTCGGTAGGAAACCCCGCACAGGCTGTTTGCCCCTCATAACCCCCAAAGGTCGACAAGGACGAGGCCGGGGTAGGAACTCACAGACCATGGGCTTGGGTGGTCTGGGCTGAACTGTTGCTTCCCCTTTTATGGTGGCCTTGGGCCAAATTTGACTTCACTGGTCTGGGCCTCAGTTTCTAACATCTGTAAAATGGAGATAGCACCACTGCTCTACAGAAAAAATGGAAACTTCCCTGCATTCTGCCTGCTGCAGACTCAGGGTGCCGAGCACAGGGTCCTGTCACTGTTACTACCGTACTCGGAGGCGGAGGGCGGGTCTTACCAAATCTCCATGATGCCAGTGTTACTCTGCAACGCATCCGCCAGCTGGGTGAGCCCCTTGGCCGTGATCTGATTCTGGATAAGCCTGAAATAAGAGCATACCCCTCTCAGATACGTACTACTGGACCAAATCTGCCCTTTGTTAGGGAGTTGGGAGGGTACGGTGGGAGGAGGAAGCAGGGTGGTCGGGGGAGAACTGAATCCTGTGAGTTTTCATCTGGCTTAACACATCTGGATCAGAGCCACCAGATAAAGGACAGCTTTAAACATTTTTAATTTTTTTGTATTTTTTTATAGTGAGCATAATATATCTGTATATTCACATGAAGAGAGTGTAATACATGAACAGGTGTGTATGTGTTTGACATCTCTCATTGCAGAGGGTCCCAATCAAAAATGTTTGGAGACCACCAGTCTGAACAACAAATGCAAAGAAATACATCAGCAGGGAACAGGCAGTCTGACGTCCCTTCCGGTAGCTAGGGAAAGGCAAGGCAGTCTGTAAAATTAAGTAGCTACCAACTGATCCTTCTGTTCTTTGGGGAACTTGAAAGCCTCTAAGATGGTATCATGTCCTCTCTAACACCCAAGGGGGAGGGAGGAGAAATGGTTCTCATGGGTCTCAGTGGAGAAGCATTGATAATGGGGCCTCTAAGAGCATACCCCATTATGCCGGGTAGCAATGATGCAAATGAAGCAAAGGTTGAAGAGACAGCTGGGAGGGTGGACATTCCTCTACCGCCCTCCTGGGCAGCTGTGATCTGACCCAACCAGGAAACAAACACGGTGAGAGGCAGTGGTGCATCTACACATCATCACAGGCTCGCTCCCCACTCCTGGCTGTGTGCAGAATAGGCTGCTGCTAAACCTGACCCTTAGCATTCTTGGGCACTGACCCAAGAAGGAAGCCCTACCCACGCTGTTGTGATGGATGAGGTTATAGAAAGTCAGCGTGAAGGGGCCTGGAGAGGCAGTCCCCTTAGTGGTTAGGGGTTCCTCTCACAACCCCCACTCCCCACTTCTCAGCTACAGAACCTTGAAGAAATAAACTTATCTGTGCCTCAGTTGTCTCATCTGTAAAACGGGCATAACTATAAGAGTGCCCCCACACTGGGTGTATGAGGTTTCAACAGAAGGATGTGTACTGGGCACAGCACCCCATGGAAGGGAGCTCTTGTCACCGTTACTGCCCAAGCACACAGGACTGCTGGTGGCTGGGCTGCAGCCAGGCCCCAGTGCTCCCAGCCACAGCCTCCAAAGGTTAGGACCCCTGGGCTCAGTGGCAGAAGTGATGACCTTCCAATGAGCATGACTGCAAGTGTAACTGGACATCTTTGTGAAAGGAACAAAATAGAACCTGGAAGTGAACACCGAGTTTTGCATTTAGTTAGACCCTGCTGCTTTCTAATCACCACCTTCACGGTGGCTGCCACTGCCACCGACCACATCTTCTTAAAAGCAGAGCAGGCTGCCTCCAACCACGACTTGGCAAGAGGCCAGGAAAGAGAAGAGCACCTAATGTCCCTAAAATGCCTGGCAGTGTGTCAGGTACATCTGCCCAAGGGGCTGCCTCCACTAGGGCCACCACGGGCCGTGCACGCACCAAGCAGCCATGACTCTCTCTCCACCCCCGTGCAACCTCTGTTCTCCCGGGAGGGGCTCGCCTGGCACCCAGGGAAGGGCACAAAAGAAGTCTGCAGGCTAAAAAAGCAAAGAGAAACAGATGTAATGTAAAAGTAGCACACCGTCTGTGGTTTGTTTTTTTTTTTTAACAGACTTTGACAAGGTGATCCTGAACTTGTAGGAAATGCAAAGGGCCCAGAATGGCCAAAACAGTCTTGAGAAAGAAGAACAAAGCTGGAGGATTCAGAGTTCCTGATTTCAAAACTTCCTACAAAGCTCTGGCAATTAAGACAGTGCGGCCCTGGCATAAGGACAGACTTACAGATCAATGGACTAGAATAGAGAATCCAGAAATAAACCCACACACTTATGGTCAATTGATTTTTGACAAGGGTGCTAATGCCATTCAATAGGGAAAGAGAGTCTTTCCAACCGTGGCGCTGGGCAGCTGGGTGTCCACGTGCCCAAGCATGAAGTCAGCCTCCTGCTGTACACTGGCTACAAAAATTAACTCGGAATGGACTGTAGACCTAGATGTGAGAGCAAAACTAGAAAACTCAGGTGTAAACCTTTGTGGCCTTGGATTAGGCAACGATTTCTTAGATAAGACACCTAAAGCACAAACAACCAAAGAAAAACACAGGCGAATTGGACTTCATCAAAATTTTAAAACTTTTGCACTTCAAAGGTCACTATCAAGAAAAAGAAAAACCCCATGGAAAGAGAGAAAATATTTGCAAGTCCTGTGTCTAGCAATCCTGGTCTAGCACCCAGGAGATATAAAGAACTCCTACAACACAGTAATAAAATGACAAATAACCCAATTTTAAAATAGGCAAAGGCTGGGTGCAGAGGCCTCATGCCTGTAATCCTAGCACTTTGGGAGGCCAAGGTGGGGGTGAATTACTTGATGCCAGGACTTGAGACCAGCCTGAGCAAGTGCGAGACCCTCTCTCTACAGAAACTAGAAAAATTAGCTGGGTGTGGTGGTGTGCACCTGTAGTCCCAGGTACTCAGAAGGCTGAGGCAGAAGGATCGTTTGAACTCAGGAGTCTGAGGCTATAGTGAGCTATGATGATGCCACTGCACTCCAGCCTGGGTGACAGAGCAAGACCCTGCCTCAAAAGAAGAAAATAAAAGGCAAAGGATATGGAGACATTTCTCTAAAAAAGATACATAGATGGTCAGTAGGCACATAAAGACGCTGAACATTGTTAGTCATCAGGAAAATGCAAATCAAAACCACAATGTGATATTACTTCACAGCCACTAGTATGGCTAGATTCAAAAAGATGGACAGTAACAAGTGTTGGTGAGGATACAGAGAAATTGGAACCCACGTACATCATTGGTGAGAATGCAAATAGTGCCACCACTTTGGAAAACAGTTTGGTGGCTCCTCAAAAAGTTAAACAGAGTTGCCATAGGATTAGCAATTCTATTCCTAAGTATGTACCCAAGAGAAATGAAAACATATCTTCACACAAAAACATGTATGTGAATATTCATAGTAGCATTGTTCATAGTAGTCAAAAAGTAGAGGCCAGGTGCAGTGGCTCACACCTGTAATCTTAGGACTCTGGGAGGCCAAAACAGGAGGATCCCTTGAGCTCAGGAGTTCAAGACCAGCCTGAGCAAGAGCGAGACCCTGTCTCTACTAAAAATTAAAAAAAAAAATAGCCAGGTGTAGTGGTTTATTCCTGTATTCCCAGCTACTTGGGAGGCTGAGGCAGGAGGATCGCTTGAGCCCAGGAGTTTGAGGTTGCCGTGAGCTAGGCTGATGCCATTGCATTCTAGCCTGGGCAACAGAGTGAGACCCTGTCTAAAACAACAACAACAATAACAAAAAAGTAGAAAGGATCCAAATGTCTATCAACTGATGAATAAACAAAGAGGTAAACATCCACACGATGGCTTATCATTTAGCCATAAAAAGCCATGCAGTACCGACACATGCTACAATGTAGATGAACCTTGAAAGCTGCTAGTGAAAGAACATAGAGACAAAGGATCACATGTTGTATGATTCCATTTATATGAAATGCCCAGAGCAGGCAAATCCACAGAGATGGAAAGCAGATCAGGGGTTGCCAGGTGCCGTGCGAGGGGAAGGATGGGGAGTGACTGCCCAACACTTACAGGGATTTGAGGGGGACAGCGAAAGTGTTCTAGAATGTAAATGGTGGTTGCACGACCTTGTGAATATACTAAAATTGCATACTTTAAAAGGGTGAATTTTATGATATGCAAATTTTATCTCAAAAAATCTTTTTGAAAAGCAGCACAGTCTGAAATTACCATAAATGTTTCAACGTCTGGTTGACTTTCAACATCTCTGCCATACTCTCTGCCACTTCATCGTTGAGTTCATTTTTGGTCAGCCTAGAAAAAAAAAAAGGAAGTGTTTGCTCAGGAGAGCCTGCTTGGCAGACATTGTTCAGCGAGTTCACAGGGGCGGGTCCCAGCCAGGGCTGCCAGCCCTGCAGCTGGTCCCTTGCTCAGAGCCCAGCCAAGCCCAGCCTCCACCCGACAGAAGATAAATGCGGATTCATTTCCAGTGCAAACCCTGCACCCAAGCTCCCATTTCTCAGCCCTGCTGCCTGCAGGGGAGCCCACTCTCCCGCCCCACCTTTGCCGAGCCTCCGATTTCATGGAAGATGGGGGCCCACAGAAAACAAGGGGCCCATGCCTGCTTCTTGGGGCTCCTCTAGTCCCCAGACCCCCTGTACACCACTGGCAGCATGTTGCCCGAATCAGCATGAAGACCTGGAACAGCCGCCAACTGCACGTTAAAATGTGTTCAGCGCTTTGCTCTGAGGCTAGCTGTGAAGAACCCAAGTCAAGGGAGTGGAAATTCAGGAAGTTTCTCAATTGTTCTTAAAATCACAGTGGTCTGGATAAAGCCCCAAAACTCCTTGGCATACATAGGGTTGGACCCTCTTGTGCCAGCAGACGAGAGAATCATTAGGAAGAAGAATGGAACAGAAAGAACATTTTTAAAAATCATTCCTTGAAGGTCAAATTTTTTCTTTATTTGTATTTTAGACAATTACACTTTAAGACACTTTAAGACAATTAGACTTCTGGAAATTTAGCCTGCAGCATGTAAAGATGTAATGTCCACACTAGGATTTATACGTTGCAACATACGCCGTGGTATGATCTGTCGTAATGTAAAATGTGAACAAATTTAAATATCAGTAGAAACAACTGATGAAATAAATTGTGACTGTCTATCCGAGCGGACGCCGTGTAGCCCTCAGAGAGAATGAGGCAGGAAAAGAAAGAGGAAGAAGGGCACAGCTTTGAGCAGCCCTCAATGTTTGGATCACTCACGAGCAGGGTGACCTTGGGCATGGCGCTTAACTTCCTTGGGTCTGAGTCTTCTCATTGGTGCATGAGAAGAGTAATAGCATAGACCCTGCAGGGTGCTTGTGACCTTGAGTGAGCTGATACATTTGTAAAGGCTGAGAATGCCACAGGGCATGCACTCGGCACTCAAGAAGTTCCAGGTGTTGGCATTGTTAACTATCCAAGTAGAGCAGCAGTTCTCCACCGGGGTGATCACCATCTCCACCTGGCACTCGGCCACGTCTGGAGACATTTTTGATCGTCACAGGTGGGGGTGGAGGCCAGGGTGCCGCTGAACATCCCAGGATGCACGGGACAGCCCCTCCCAGCAAAGAATTCTTTGGATCAAAATGTCAACAGTGTCAAGATTGAGAAACCCTGACGTAAAGGGACATGTAAAATACGTACGATGCGTGGTTGAGAAATATTTTAAGCCGCTTGCTAACTGCTGTCCTGTTTTGTATATATTTGCATATACATAGAACAAAAAGCTAGAAGGAAAAGGTTATTTTAGGAAACATGAAAGAGGAACTTTTACTTCCTACTTTCTAGATGTGTGACTTACATTTTTTCAAGAAAGCATGTAGTTTCAAAATGTTAAGACTTTTTGAGGGGAAAGAATTAAAAATGCCAGCCAGCAGGTCTAGTATGAGAATTCTCACAAAGAGGACATTTTCATGGTTTTCGGGAACTATTTTAGCAAAATCAAATGACCACTGAGCTATGAGGAGACAATATGGAGGGTGGTAACACAACTCCCTCACCTGCGGGGAAGTTATGATACAGGTGAGTAAATAAAATGCAAAAAAAGAAAAATAAAAGATTAAATTACAAAAAAAAAAATGAACACCAACAAAAAACACCATCAGAAGGCGACACTCACTTAATAAATGCCCTGGAGAGCAGAGAGGGAGTGAGAACTACGGGGTTCTGGTGACAGGTGACAGGTGAGCTAGATGGGGCAAGAAGGCTAAATCCTGACGTGGAGACCTGGGAAGGAGGCGGCTGGAGGGGAGGCAGTGGAAGAGGAGGAAGGGAGAAAATTTTGAGCCCAGCACAGGAGAGCTGGCCCGCCAAGCATCTGTGTGGGTGTTCCCAGGACATGCCGGACAGTCTGCGTGGCCAGCCTCTGGGTCTCCCGGGTCCTACTGCAGGAAAGAAGTCTAACGCCTCAGGCCGGGCACGGTGGCTCACCCCTGTAATCCTAGCACTCTGGGAGCCCGAGGCGGGCGGATCGCTCAAGGTCAGGAGTTCGAAACCAGCCTGAGCAAGAGCGAGAGCCCCGTCTCTACTATAAATAGAAATTAATTGGCCAAATAAAAAATATATATATAAAAATTAGCCGGGCATGGTGGCCCATGCCTGTAGTCCCAGCTACTCGGGAGGCTGAGGCAGGAGATCACTTGAGCCCAGGAGTTTGAGGTTGCTGTGAGCTAGGCTGACGCCACGGCACTCTAGCCCGGGCAACAGAGACTCTGTCTCAAAAAAAAAAAACACAAGTCTAACGCCTCAAACCTGTGCTCCCGGGGCCCGCTTCCCCCTCCTGTCCCTGTTTGTGTTTCTGGAAATAGCTATTTTCTTCTCTAGGAGGAATTAAATTATCCACCCAACTTAGAAAGGCCTAGAGTCTTTCCAGCCGAGAGGGACATTTTCAGTGGAGACTCCAGGCTGTGGGCAGCCCCTAGAGCAATTCCTGAGACCCGGCCCTTCCGGATGGCCCTGGCGGTTACCAGAATATCTTCAGACACGTGTTCTGCTGCAGGGCCTGCGCCAGGCTCTTGCCTCCTTCTGTGGTGATGCCGTTGAACGCGAGACTAGGAAGGAAGACACAGGGGTGAATTATTAGACACGTCTACATTCAATCTCGGCGGCGACTCTGCCTGGATGTGGCACCTGCTCGGGCTGCCTGGAGGCAGGAGGCACGACGCTCGGGCACGTGGGCAGCTGCCCAGGCGCTGGTGCTCCAGAGCTTGGAGCCCGAGGACGGGTGCAAGACCACTCCAAGACAGGCCAGGCAGGACACAGGACGTCAGCGAGGCCTGCTCGCAGGACAGTGGACTGGGCTCAGCGCCTCTGGTTTTTATGTCCACACTGGAGGCTGAGGAGGCCTGGCGGGCTCCAGAGGGCTGGCATTTTCAGGGGCCCCATCAGCGAGACCCCATCAGATGCCCCTAGCATCTTGGACTCTCTTTCAGTGGCAGGAAGGCCAGCGGCAGAGCCTCGGAGATACCAAGGCTGCGGGATCTGGCCAGAGCCCTAACGAAGGGCCTGGAAGGCCCATCTGTGTTTACAGAGGGGGACGGTTCCTCTGTTCCAGCGCTGCCCTGAGAATGAGGAGGCGGCAGGAACCCGCTGCCCAGCATCCCGTTAAGCTGTATCTGGACTTAGCAATTGCTTCCCCAGCCTCCAAGGGGCAGGTGGAGATGACTGGGGGCTGGAAGTGTCCTGTGTCTTGATCCGCGTGGTGGTCACACCGGTGTGCAAAAGTCACTGAGCAGAACACTTTACAATAACATACTTCACTGTATGCTTGTGCGTCGATAAAACACTTTTTAAAAAGAAAGAAAAATCACACACACAAACCCCTCCCCTAGTAGGAAAGCCAATCACCCCGTCCCCACAGCTCCTCCCTGTCACCCCCAGAGGAGTGCAGAGTGACCCATTTCGCCCGGGAGACAGCGGGCCCCGAAAAGCGGCATTTACCTCAGGTTGGTCAGGGTGGGGTGGTTCCTCAGAGCCTCTGCGAAGGCCTTTGCTCCTTCGTCCCC
Organism: Mirza zaza; assembly: GCA_008750895.1. NCBI lineage: Eukaryota > Metazoa > Chordata > Mammalia > Primates > Cheirogaleidae > Mirza > Mirza zaza. The sequence continues at coordinate 11,307 of VSMD01037024.1, forward strand.
GAGCTGATTGCCCCACATCCTGAGGGCAGAGGCAAGACAGTGAAAGTCAGCTCCCCCGGACGGCCGGCTCACCCCTTAGTCTCTGCCAGGGGCCGCCTCTTCATTCATACTCAGCAGGCGGATTTCCTGCTCAGTCCCTGGAGCTGAGGCCTAGAGACTAACTCCTCACCCTGGCCCATGACTCGGCTGCTCTGGATTTCAGATTCAAAGGGCAGTATAAGAAGAGAGAGCAGAGGAACTGCCTTGTGAACAGAAGGCGAGTGGCACAACTGGAGACCAGGTCCCACGCCAAGCTGTGGGAGAGCTGTCAGCCTGAGGGCCCGGGCCCACGGCTGTCTCAGAAAGACACGGCCTGGCTATCTCCTGCAGGACACAGGGGTCTGCGGCATCCTGAAAGGAAGGCCACGAGCAGGTGCTGGGCTCCCAGCATCCGTGCAACTCTCGGCAGGGGCAGAGACATTCCTGAAGACGCAGCCTTCCATGAAGCAAAGATCAGGAAGCACATCCAGAAACCTTATCAGCAATCTTCCTTTTATGTAAGGGGACATTAGCAAACCAAGCTCTGCAGACTGTTGCAATCTTGGTGGACAGTTGCAAGGACAAAGCTATATTCTCCCCCCAGAGCAGAGTACCCAGGAGCATCTGGCCAAAGCAGTCTGCATGGTAAGATGGGGGCTCCTATCCTGGCTCTGCCACCTGCTACCTGGGCGAACTTGGGCCAATCACATAACTCCTTGGACCTCAGTCACCTCACCTATAAAATGGGAATAGTAAGGGTACTCCCTCATAGAGCTGTGGTGAGGATTCACTGAGTTAATAGATGCAAAGCATTTAGGACAGCGCCTGGCCTACAAAAGGTGTCAGCTACTCCTAACAGGATGAGGGCCACAGTCTACACAGGGCAAAGCCAGCCTGCCTGGCCCTCTCGACACAACCGGGGCAGCCTCAGCAGCACACTCAGGTCGAGCAAGCTCCTGCCTCCAAGCTTCAGGGCACGGCTTGCCGGAACCAGACTAAGAGTTTTCAGTGCTTTGCTATGCACTATTTGACTGAACGGCACTAAATTTTTCATAAAGTAGAAAAATACTCATGAGTCTAGGTGAAAAAGGAAGGATAAAATTCTGTACATACATAGTTTTACCTCTACTATGTAAAAAAAAAATAGTAGAGAGAGAGGAAAAGAGAAAGTGCAAGGGCTTCATTGACATCAAATGTTAACAATTATTATTTTTTGAGAAGATAATTTTTTTTATTTTTCCTATTTCCCATAGCATCCAAAGTTACCTGTGTTCATTTTATGATCCAATAAGAAATTATAATGATATACAAAGCTTTAAAATGCCTTGAGAATCAAAACCACGATGAGATACCACCTCACACCCATCGGGATGGCTACCACGAAACACAGAAAACAGCAAGTGGAGATGAGGACGTGGGAAATGGGAAGCTTACGCGCCGTTGCTGGGAATATAACCTGGTGCCCCTGTTGTGGTGTTGTGGGAAACAGTACGACCATTCCTCAAAAAATTAACCATAGAATTACCATTGCATCTAGCCGTTCCACTTCTGAGCATACATCCAAAAGGACTGAAAGCAGGGCCTTCAAGGCACATTTGCATACCTAGTACATAGCAGCATTACCCACAACAACCAAATATGGAAGCAACCCAGTGTCCATCAATGGCTGAATAGATAAGCAAAATGTGGTGTATATACACAATGGAATATTATACGGCCCTGAAGAGGTGGGAAATCCTATCGCACGCCACAGCAGGGATGAACCTTGACAACATTATGCTAAGTGAAATAAGCCAGTCACAAAAAGGCAAATACTGAATGATTCCACTTATGTGAGGTAGCTGGAATAGTCAAAAACCACAGAGACAAAAAGTATAAGAGAAAAGTAGTTGCCAGGGGCTGGGGAGAGGGTGAGTGAGGAGTTATTGTTTAATGGATACAGAGTTTCAGTTTTTCAAGATGAAAAGAGTTTTGGAGAGGCCAAGGCAGAAGGATCACTTGAGGTCTAGAGTTCCAGACCAGCCTGAGCAAGAGCAAGACCCCATCTCTACTAAAAATAGAAAAAATGAGCCGGGCGCAGTGGCGCACGCCTGTAGTCCCAGCTACACAGGAGGCTGAGAGGCAGGAGGATCACTTGAGCCCAGGAGCTGGAGGTTGCAGTGAGCTATGATGCCGCCACTGCACTCTACCCAGCGTGACAGAGTGAGACTCAAAAAAAAAAGAAAGAAAAGAGATTTGGAGATGGATGGTGGTGATGGTTGCATAATGATATGCATATACTTGATACCACTGAACTATGCAATTTACAAATGATTAAGGTAGAAAACATACATTATATATATTTTACCACAAAAAAAAAAAAGTGAAAGAAAAACAAGGCACCCAGAGAAGATATGAAGAACATCAGAAACTACATAGGGCTAGAACAGCTCCCTCCATTTGCTGGAGGTGAAAATACAGATTTCTGCATGACTTAAAAGTCTGCACAAAGTCGTAGCCAATCCTGGGACTTCCCACAACGGTTCCCACGCAGAAGCCCCCCACGGTGTCAGTGGTGGCCGCGCTCTGCTGTCTCCCCCCAGGAGACCCAGGGGTCCTTCCGGTGCACGGACGTGCAAAAGACCAGCGGGCGCCCACGTGCACAGAGCAGGCTGAACTACACCCACGGACGTGCACCTTCTTCTACTCACCCAATCTCAAAGATCGATTTGCTGTTCTTCACAGCCAGGGCGAGACACTTCCCTCCTTCGCTCGTTATTTTGTTTTTTCCCAGTCTGCAGAGAGAGTCATGCGCAGTCATGAGCCTCCAACCCCGGCCGCCCCCTCCCCAGCCCAGAGCCCCTCCCGGCCGCTCTTGGGAAGCGTGGTCTCTCTCCTGAGACCCACATGAGCCGTGTGCTGAGCCTGCTCTCAGGCAGGAACCTGAAGCCCTGAGGCCAGAGGGCCAGGGTTCCTCTCCAGGACATGGCCCACAGTCTCTGCAGGAACTCAGGGTCCCAGGCCCTTCCTGGGCTTCTCTAAGGGACCTCAGGAGCATCACTCACTTCCATCAGCAGGCCTGGGCGCTTTGACTGCCAACAGACAAGGTGTGTGTTCCCATCGCCAGGGCAAGGCCAGAGACCCTAAGCTTGGCACTCTGTCACACTTGGTAGGACATTTCCAGGACAGGGCAAAGGATCAAGCTCTTGCTTATAACTAGACGGAAAAATTCCCTTAGGGGAAGAAACCTTTTTCTCTAGTACTCCAGAAAGGGTGACAGGCCTTTCTTCCTGCCAGTAGTTAATGAAATCAACCCGAATGCCAAGCTGTCCCCCAACCAATGACAGGTGGCCCCCTCCAGGGTCCCAGCCTCACCCACGGGTCAGAATTCTTCCACGTGGCAGTTCGTATCCCACACACAGGACGGCTTACTTTGCCCAACACGGCCCTAGCAGAAGGCTAGCAGGAGGCTTTAGTGGAAGCTCTACACTGCGACGTTGATGCTTTGCACACAGAAGGGGTGACCAAGAGGAGTTACTGAGGGACCTGCGCACCTACCCCACTTACTTCAGGTGCGTGAGGCCTTTGCATTCATCCAGGATTCGGGAGATGTACCTGGCTCCGACATCAGTGATCTGGTTGTTGTATAAACTTTGAGGGAAAGCACAGTCATGAGACTTTATGACTCTCAATGTCATTTCAATAACCCTGACTTTTTTTTAAGTAAGTATGTGCTGTCTTCTGATTTCAAGGTCTGGGTTGAAAGGAGAACACATGGAGACCAGAGTCTGGGGCTCTGAGTCTCACAGCCTGGGTTCAAGACCAGCTCTACCCTGGTCTAATGGCCTTATGGCCTGGGACAAGTTACTTAACCTCCCCGTGCCTCAGTTTCTCCATCTGTAACACAGGGGTAATAATGATATCACCCTTACAGGGTTGTTATGAGGGTCACATAACAAAGCCCTGGCACATAAGTGCTTCATAACCAGCAGGTGACAGGTATGTATTCAATCACGATTACATTCCGCATCTTGAGGGGGAAGTTTCCCTCTGAACATCGAACCTGCTCAATGTCTATCTTTCAGCCATCTCGCCCCTCAACGCCAACTCGACCACAACGCAGAGAGAGGCTGAAAGAAGTAACTGAACTGAGTTTCGAAGCCTCCGCAGTCACACAAACCTCCAGAGCTGAGGGCAGCCTGGGATCGCTGGTCCCCCAGGTGTCCTCATTCTACAGCGGAGGCAGCCGGGGCCCAAGCGGCTCACAGGGCCACGGGGGACCAGCCCACAATCCCTCACCTCAAACTCCACAGTCCCAAAGCCTCTGAAAGCCCAAAGTTTTTCTTTTTTGGCAACAGATGTGGAGCTACTTATGGTCTTTCCTTGCCCCACTGGGTTTGAATATGCATATATTTCGGGCTGAAATATTAACGTATCTAAAATCGGGGTGTTGCCCTGGAGCCCACTACACAGCACATACTCTGGATCCCGACCGTGTCTTGCCGCAGGGGCTCAGGATGAGGGATCATGGACCAAGAACGTAATAGTAAAGTCTGACACATAATCAGTATTCTAACGTTCACTAAGTACACCCCATATGTCCTCTCTGCACCCCCAGTAACAGTCGTGACACCACTGGCCTCTGCTAGGGGCCCGGTGTTACAAGTGGGGAGGTCGAGGCTCAGCGAGGCAAGGGCAGAACCTAGGACCCTGAGCTCCCAGTCCGGTTCCCTCCCCAGCCCTGGGCCGCCCGATCTGTCATCCGGTCACCTGGATGACTGGTGATTCCCACCGCTCTGTGGTATTGCTAGGTCCCTTGGCCCAGAGTTCTGGGGAAAGACGTACCCCAAATAGGTCAGGATTCGGTACTTGGTCAGCTCCTCGTGCAGCACCTTGACGCCGTCGTCGGTGATCCGGTTGACGCTGAGTCTGAGACAAGACGGCAAAGACAACTGAGTTAGAGCAGCTGCTCCTGAGGGAGCACCAAGCTCACAAGGATCCAGAGGCCGCAGCGCCTGGTGTTGTCCCCGGGGACAGGCGCCCTGTGAGAGCGCCTGTGGCAGCCAGGCGGCCCCTGACAAGCCTGGACACAGAGGGGCCGCCAGACCTGGCAAGCACAGCCCTCCGCAAGGCTGCGGCGTGGCCCAGGCTCGTCCCCAGGCTCACCGCATAGGCTCCACGTGAGACCGACCACCTCTGCCGCCGTGTGTGCATGCGTGCGTGTGCGTCCATGTCCCTGCCTGGCTCCTGCTGCACAGCAGGGCTACGGGGTTTGGAAATGGGAGCGGCTGCCGTTAGTGACTATTGTGACTGGGGGAGAGGATGCCCGGTCATCTTGCAGGTGGGGCCAAGGATGTAAGGTGTCCTGCAAAATGCAGGACAGGCCCCGCCAGAACTGTCTCATCCAAAATGCCCACACCCGGCCCCATCTGGAAATGCACGGGCTAAATGGCGGGGGAGGGGGCCTCTGTCAGGGGGTGGGAAAGTGCGGATGCAGAAACAGCCAGCGGCCTGAGTACAGAGGCAGAGCTGGGCAAGGCCACTCTCCAAGTCCTCTGTCATGCAGATGCCCCCTAGGAGGCCAGGTTCCAAGAGGGAGGGCAGAGAAAGGCCTTCAGGACTGTGGTCTCTCCTGGACAAAGGCCAGCCACACACTGGGATTTCTCTGGGAAATCCCTGCACTCCAGGATATTTTAATGTAGCCAAAAATGCAAAATCATTTTTTTTTCCTACCAAGTAATCTCTGTGACCAGCTACCCTGATCTTCTCAATCCCCGCCCCCCTCCCCCCATCATTAGGCGAGGCTGGAGGGAAGACTATGGCACAGGGGTGGGGTGAGGTGATGACCAGGGGCTAGCAAACTTCTTCCGTGAAGGGGCAGCGAGCAAGTGTTTTAGGCTGTGCGGGCCTCGTGGCCTCCATCACAGCTACTCAACTCTGTAGGGTGAAGCAGCCAATACACGGGCGTGGCTGTGCTCCAATAAAACTTTATTTACAAACACAAGCCATGGGCCGAACTTGGCCCACAAGCTGACTTCTGTAATAAGCAAAAGGCAGAACAGGTAAAAGCTTGGTTTTTAGGCAGCATCAAAATGAGGTCACTCTGGACCCTCCCCACAGAGTCCCCAGCTTTGCGCTGAGGCAGAGTGTATAATTACAGCGCATGGCCATGCCAGGATGGCAGAGGCAATTAGTCACTCCCAATATCTATGCTTTCTTAGCAATTAAATCCCCATATTTTAGCTAGGCACATATGAGTAAGACCTGCCAATGAAATCTAAGCAGTAATATCATTACCAATAGCTGAGAAGTCTTCTTGAAAGAATGAGTGTACCCCCCTTGGCCCTTCCTTCTTCCTGACAGCTAGAATGTCAACTAGATGGCTGCAGCTTGAGCAGCCATCTTGGGCCAAGAGGTGAAAGCCAGGCAGTAAGGACAGCAGAGCAGCAAAGCAGAAGAGCCCCCAGGCTCCTGATGGCCACGAGACACCACACCAGTCCTGAACCACTTACCTCTAGACTTTCGCATAAGAGAAACAAGCTTATAACTTATTTAAGCCACCGAGATTTTGAGTTTGCTCTAATTCTCAGATGAAAATAATCTTAACTGATGCACTCATGGAGCTCAAAATGCTTCCTCGAGCTTGCCTGTATCCTGCTGCTTTCCTGTGAGCTGCGTTTTCTTTCACTGCTGTGGACGGAAACTTCACCTGGGCACAGCAGGATGGTGCAATTTCCCTTTTATAAGATGGGCACGTGGGGGGGGGGGTAGAGACATTGGGTGTGAGATTGCCCAGGGCTGTGCAAGGAGAGTCCCAGGCGAGGGCAGCCTCCCCACACCCCACATCCCTGGCAATTTACACGCTGGCACTGGAGTTATAGGCACAGGGAGTCGTTCCAAATCCCTACTGCTCTGCAGAGCTGCATGAGCCAAGTAATGGCGACTTTAAACCCCTGTTGAGATTTACAAGGTTTATCTTATACAGGAAGTGCTAATAGAAGAAGGCAGACAAGGGCTTCTCTTTCCTCTACCCATCCAACAGGAAAATCACCACGAGTCAGCGTTTGACTGGGTCTCTGGCAGCACACAAGACTGCTGGCTTTGATCACGGAAAGTAACTGACGCCAATTAGCATACAGTCTGCTCTCTCTGCGATAATATAATAAAAGCTCTTGTGTGCCAGAAACTTTTAAGGGCTATCTCTGAGCCTTAATCTCAACAGGTAGGTTCCTTATGCATTCTGGCTCCACCATGTCGCAGCTGTGTGTCCTGGAACAAGTTATTAACTTCTCTGTGCCTCCACTTCCTCGGTTGCCAAAATGGAGACGATAACAGTACCTACCTTGTAGGGTTATTAAGAGCATTAAATTAGGTAACATTTGTAACGCACTTCACCCGCTCTCAATCAACACCGGTTGTTATTATTAATGCTATAATTGCTAGGATTACGAATACCTCCTTGTTCCACATGAAGATACTGAGGCTCTGAGAGGTTGGGCAGTTTGTTCAAGGACACCCAGCTGGGGGGAAGGAGGAGAGGAGAGGAGAGAAGGGGGGAGGAGGGGGGAGGCAGGGGGAGAAGGGNGGGAGGGGGAGGAGGGGGGGAGGGGATGGGGGAGGGGGAGGGTGTCACCCAGCTTTGCTCCTTGCCATCTGCCTGTGGTAACAGTGGATCCCACAGATCCCGATCCACAGTGTCAATCCTGGTGCCCCGCAGCCCGGTCCCCTCCCCCATCGCCACTCCCGTGCCTCGGGCCTCACCTGATGACGGTGAGGCGGCTGAAGCAGGGCCGCAGCTCCCGCACGCCGTAGTCGTTGAGGTTGTTGTTGTCCAGGTCGAGGGCCAGGCGGCTGCGGATGTGGTGCAGGACGAAGGAGAGGGCGCTGCAGTCGGCCGAGCAGGCGTTGCAGTAGGTCAGCTTGAGGTAGTTGGCGCAGATGCCCCTGGCCGCCAGCTGCCCCACCTTCTGGCTCTGCGTCTCGTAGATGCAGCGCAGCATCCAGATGAAGGTGGGCATGGCCTGCACCTGGTTGAAGTGCTCGCTCTGCACGCGGGGCAGGTGCTTCAGGTAGGAGCGCAGGCTGGCGAACAGGTGCGCCCACAGGGCCCTGCGCTTGCGCCTCAGGGCCGCGGCCGGCACCAGGTGCCGCAGGAGCTTCTGTTTGCCTTTGGACAGCAGCCCGCACAGGAAGAGGTTGGTGAACTGGAAGTGGTCCTTGTTCTTGAAAGGGTCTTCCCCCGCCAGGCCGCCCCCGCCCAGGCACTGGAAGGGAGAGCAGGACGCCGCCACCGCCTCCCCGGGAGGCGTCCACTCCTGGAAGAACCTGAGCAGCTCCTGAGTGCCCACCTTGGCGTCCACCACGAGAAAGAGGGCCGTGAAGAAGGCCTGGAGGGTGAGGTGGAAGAACTCGTAGGACTGCCGGTCCCCTCCGGGCCCCGGCTCCGGCAGGGCGCGCAGGAGGCCCAGCTGCAGGTCTCCCCCCTGCAGCTCAGAGGCCTGCACCTCCTCCTGGCTGAAGACGAAGAGGCTCCTGCCCATGCCCGAGTGCGCCACCTGCCCCAGCGAGCGCAGGGTGCGGCTGCCGGCGCGGAAGGTCTCCGCCTGGCTGCGCGTGTTCCGCTGCACCAGGCTGCTGGGCTGCGTCCTGTTCAGGTGGACCTCGGTGACCAGCAGGAAGACGTCGGTCAGCGTCACCGCGCAGCCGGGCAGCTGCGGCGAGCCTTCGAGGGCGGTGTGGAAGTGCCGGAAGCACTGGAAGATGATCCAGCAGAAGAGGGGCACGGCGCACAGGCTGCAGAGGTTGGGGTTGGCCTCCAGCTGGTTCAGCAGGCGCTCCTGCACCGCGCGCTCCGGGAACATCCTCCTGGCGTAGGTCCGCAGGTGGCAGGGGGAGAAGCCGCGGAGGACCACCTTCTTCCGCAGGAGCTGGCGCGGGACCTCGACGCCCGTGCGGGCCGTGAGCACCTTGGTGGCGCCCTGGAGCAGCTTCCCGCTGAGCAGGTTGGCCAGCAGGACCAGCGGGTGGGCGGGCTCCCAGGGGCAGGAGCTGTCGGGCAGGCGGCTCAGGTCCAAGTCCGAGTGCAGCTCGTCCAGGCCGTCAAAGGTGAAGAGGGCCACGTGGGGAAAGCGCAGCAGGAAGGTGAACACCTCGTCGGGGTCCTGCTCGGGGTAGCAGTAGTGCTTGAAGAGCAGGTCCTGCAGACACAGCGTGTCGCTTTCCTTGAAGCAGCTGAACACCCGGCAGCGGAAGTGGAAGAAGAACTTGACCCCCACGTCCAGCTGGCCGGTGGCCCAGAGGCTCTGCAGCCGCTGCAGCAGCATGGACTTGCCCACGCCTGCGTCGCCAGAGATGAAGACCGCCTCGCCCTGCTCGTCCAGGACGCCCGTGGCGTGGTCCAGGAGGCAGGCCAGGCCGCCCAGGCTGCCCAGGCTCTCGTTGTTGAAGTCGACCAGCTCCATGATGGTGTCGGTGTAGGTCTCCTCCAGCAGCAGCTCCTCCTTCTGGCCATAGCACAACGTGAACTTGGAGTCCCTGCTGAGGTGGTGTCGCAGCTGCTGGGTGTACCTGCTCACTGCAGGGGGTGCCGGCGGGCCCAGGTGAGAGGCAGAGGGAGACAGAGGCAGAAACCACAGCACACGGGCGGTCAGAGGGAGCAGAGGTGGGCAGGCAGACAAAACCCCCGCCCGGACCCTAAGGCCAGTACAGCCACTCCTCGCATGCAGGCCCCGGGCTCAGAGCCAGCATTCCAGAATCTGAAGGTCCTCGGGCTTTGACCCCTCTGCTTGACCTCGGATTTAGCCAGGCAGAAGGCGGCAGGCTTCCACTGGGATCTGAGACAGGCCTCCCTTGTCCCTCTGCACAGCGTTGCCGCTAAACTGCAGCTAACACCTGAAGCCCCTCACACCTGAGGGCCAGGCCAGGTGGCCTCGCTGCCCCCACCTCATCCCCAGGGCCCTATTCAAACAGCCTGAGACAGTGTCCATGGAAAGCCTCATTCTTAAGGAATAAATTTCCATAACCTCTCTTTTGCTAATAACACTGCTCTTCAAACAACAGGTGGTCTCACAAAACTGGGTGCCAAAATCTTTGGTGATAAAATATGACACTGGACATTAACCTGGATTACAAGGGATCTGTGCTGCCTCCCAGACACCACAGGACTGAGTACCCTAGGATGGGTCCTACACAGAGCCCGCCAGCCCTTGGCTCCCAAGCTTAGCGCCTCAGATCACTGGTGCTTGCCACGTGCCACAGGGTGAGCCCCACACGTCCCTCAAGGGGACGAGATGCCCTAGTGTTGCGGGGGAGGAGGAGGGGGACCACGCTCTGAGCAAACCTGGTGATGAACATGGGACTTATACCAACAGGGCAGTGGCTCTTCCCCAAATCAAACCATAGATTCTTTTAAAATAGCTTTTTAAATTTTAATTATAATTCAATTAACAAAAATTAGACACCCATGCACATTTCCAGATTCATCTGTAACCCTTTCTCATCAATTTAGTCCAATTTGGTTGTCTGTTTAAAATTTATAAAATTTATAAAATTATAAATTTTTAAATTTATAAATTTATAAAAATACAGGTAAACTGTATTTTTCACAGCTTTATTGGAGCATAATTTATATATCATAAAATTCACTCACTGTGTTAGATACTACTCCATGATTTTTAAATCATTGTAAATTCACAAAGTTGTGGAAACCTCGCCACAGTCCAGTTCTAGAACATCTCCCTCATCCTCCCAGAGCTCTCTGCAGCTCATCTCTGCCCCCACCCTGGGCCGTAGGCAACTACTGATCTGCTTAGTCTATTAATTTTCCTTTTATGGAGACTTCATATAAATGGAATCATATTAATACAATATGTAGTCTTGTGTGCGAGGCTTCTTATAGAGTGAATGGTACTTTAAACAAAAGCTAGTAAAGAAGCTGCCTAAAAGAACCAATGGGGAAGTCTTCTGAAAGAACCATCATCATGGGAACATTTTCCCTTTTTTCACGGGGGAAGTAGGTTAGGTGAGCAGGAAGGGGCGTCAGAGTGAGACTCCGGCAGTGGCTGGCAGGTCCCTGATGGGGCCACAGCAATCCGGGCATGGCCCTGACACTCTGCCGGTTGGCTTTGTTTCCTATAAACATACACCTCTCTGGGACACCGTCCCTTGCTCCTGTTTCCAAGGTCAAACTGGATTCTTTAAAAATCAGAGTTTGGGCTCGTCGTGCTGATATGTTGCCAGCAGCTGTCTCCACGCGGAGCAGGCCAAAGCCAGGAAAGTAGCCTCCCAGCCCCGGAGCAGATCCTGGCCCCAGTTACATGCTCCCACTGCCGCCGTCTGATCGCCACCTGCGAGATGACATAACGGAGGACTCTTCCTCCAGACTCAAAGCTCCCTGAGGGCAGGAGCCCTGTCTGTGCCGCTGACCACTGCCCCCTCGCAGCCGGCATGCAGCAGGAACAGCAAGAATACTTGTTGGGCTAAGCAATTAACTAATGAGGTCTCCCACAGTGCTTTGGAAATAAGGGCAGGCACCCAGGGGTGACAGAAGAATACTTTGCCTACAATCAAAACTGGAAAGAATTTTTTAAAAGAAAAAACAATGCAGCCTTGAATTTCTGCAACTATTAAAATATCTGCATGTGTCAGAATAGGAGGGAAGCGAGAGGTCAGCACAGACGCCATTCTCCCACTTCCAAGGGCCCCTATATGAACCAGAGCAGGTTTGTCTGCTTTACATGTGTGGCCACACATGGTCAGTGCAATTGCAGTCACCCGGGACGCACCTGGATGACACAGACCCGCTCTTCCTTTCTAAAATCAATGTAGCACCTGGGCCTGCTTCCTGAGGTGGCACACAGGGACAGCTGTGCCCCCTGGGCCTAACCGCTACGGCATGTCCAGACCCCCGAGCGTGGCTCGCGCTGGTACCTGAGGTCCCTCCGGGGCTGCCTCGTACCTGGGTCGGTGTTGAGCACAGTTTTGCCCCGAATGAGCGGGGAAGGGGAGAAGCCGATGTCCGACAGCCAGGGCCTGAGGTCCACGTAAGCGTCCGTGAGTTGCTGGAGCACGTGGAGGAAGAATTCGGACACTTCCTCACCCTTGCTCTGCACCAGGTCCAGAATTTTGCGGACCTAGTGGCGGCACAAACATGAGATATGAGCTGACATGAGGGGCATCCTCCTACCAGAAAGACCCCCAGGTGGGCTCAGGGCAGGGCTCCGAGCGCTTACTACAGCCAGTAACTTGACTATCCACCCAGCCGGGGTGAGCTGTGACATGTGAAATGACCTCCTTAGCGAGGAATAAAGCCACACAGCTCTAAGAAAGCAGACTTCCGTGAGTCTGGAAAGAACAAAGTCAGACTAACAACTAGAGTCACGTCCACCCATGGAATTCTCTCTGTCCCCTTGTCCCTCTTAATCTAACATTACTGCTATCCCAGAGGGAGTATGGAGAGGGAAAAGCTAGCCCCTTGGCACAATGAGGGGCACCAGTGCCACACAACGAGAGGGTGACACGACCCCACATAAGTCATACATTAGAGATGGCTTTTTTCTTATTAAAAATGCATGAAAACAGGCCGGACATGGTGGCTCATGCCTGTAATCCTAGCACTCTGGGAAGCCGAGGCAGAGGGATTGCTCGAGGTCAGGAGATCAAGACCAGCCGGAGCAAGAGTGAGACCTCGTCTCTACTATAAATAGAAAGAAATTAATTGGCCAACTAAAAAATATATATACAAAAAATTAGCTGGGCATGGTGGTGCATGCCTGTAGTCCCAGCTACTTGGGAGGCTGAGGCAGGAGGATCGCTTGAGCCCAGGAGTTTGAGGTTGCTGTGAGCTAGGCTGATGCCACAGCACTCACTCTAGCCTGGGCAACAAAGTGAGACTCTGTCTCAAAAAATAAAAATAAAAAAAATTTAAAAACTGCATGAAAACAAATCAAGAGGAGACTGAAGCGCATGCGTGTGCTACAAGGCTTCCCCCAGAAACCACACTGGTCTCTTCTGAGCCCAGCGGGGTCATGTCACAAATAGATTCTGTTATCCCTCTAACCACGAAGGGGTTTGGCTCCTGATTTGATTTGTCAGAAGGTGACACACAGCTTAATGGAAACTAAGGGCTGGGAAGACTTCCCACGTGGGGCATGGAGAATTCCTTATCATGCCCCCACCTTGGGAAGTGGTAGTTCCTGAACCCACGGCGATGCCCATCTGAGTCTCACCCAGCAATGCAGCCCCCAGAGCTTAAAGACAGCAATGCACATCTCTGCCAGTGCTGTATGCTCCTCTCCTTTTTCTTGCCACTAATTTAAAGTGGGTTTTGAAATGAGGTGTCTGGGCGCAAGCACACATAGCAACGAGAGCTCAGATTTAAGATCCTGCCCTAGACACAAATGCAGAAGTGAAACACTTGATTGTGAAATAAGCTCATAGCTCGGGCATTTATGTTCTATCAAGACCCCAACGTGAAATTCCTCCCAGTGCACTAAGCCTCCGAAACCCCCCGCTCAGGTCAATGGGAAGAAGCCTCTTCTGACTACCAGGGTTTTGCATGCTGCCAATTCCAATCCCTGTCGCAGGGCACCTTGTCGGGCTGGGTGGGGCAGGCACACACGATCTCCGCGTCCTCGGCTGAGAAGTAGTCATTCTTCAGCAAGTTGTCCACCAGACACTGAGTGTTACGGATGTGCGTGACCAGAAGTTCCCGGTTGATTTTCAACAATTTAATGTAGGAGTGAGAATCTGGCGGGATTATTTCCATCTCACTGTGGCCCTGCTTTTCCATAGTTACAGTAGCAAGCGGCTACTTTTCCCAAATTCATCTTCAGCCGCATGTGTCCTCCCCGCAGAGGGGCAGGCAGGATTTAGGGCCATCCCTCCAGGGCCCCGCCTCTCCATGCAGGGCCTGAAGAGACCAATGACATCGTCAATAAGGCAAGAGTCATGGAAGTATTTCCCCCAACCGCCCCCCACTGGTCCTGGGGTTTCTCTACTTAGAGCCAGAGGGAGCCATGCTTAAGACTTTTTTATCTGAGCTGCATTAAATTAAAAAAATCATAATTTCATTGCATCTGATGTTGCTAAAGTAGGTGACCAGAGGTAGCCAACCCCTTCTCTTCAGCACAACTTCTTAATATTATTATTACTTTTAAAAAGCAAAGTGTGCCTCGATCCTAGACTGGGATGGAGATGGGAAAGTGTATTATTTTATATAATAAGGTGAACTGTGATCAGAGGTTTCTGCATGCCCTAAGCAGGGAGTGGGCCCAGAACTGGGAGCAGAGGACCTGGTGGGCAAGGTGGACAGAGGGCTGAGCACAGAGCAGCCTGGGGACAGAGATAGCAGCATGAAGTCTCCTATGGTAGGCAGAGCCCAGGACCCGGGGACAGTGACGTCTCCGCCGTATTCCCATCATGGGCTGTGCTGTATCCCGCCCCAAACCCACCAGCCTCAAACCCTCAGCAAAGTCTCTTATACACAGGTCCCGTGGGGACGGCAGGAGCAGCAGTGGCCATGTGTGCATGAAGGGGGACAGAGGGAGCACAGAGGTGCGGGAGGCAAAAGGGAGAGTCGGCACGGAGTTCCTAGTGCTGGATGACCAAGAGACGCATCTCCCCGGAATCCTGCAAACCTGGCAACCCTGCTGAACTTCCTAGCTGGGTAGGAACAGGGATCCAAGCTATTTTATTTAGGTGTTAAAAAATACCTTGAGTTCATCTTAGTTATCCCAAAATTGCACTGACTGTCTTTCTTGTAATAACAACAACAACAACAATAAAACACACAGGGTCCTGCAGCCATGTCTTCCTCAGTCATCCTTGTATAAAATGAATCATAATCTTATTTGTGGAAAATCCTTAAAACTGCCCCCTTTGTCCTTTGTCTAGGCAGGAAAACCCATGCATTTCAGAGATAATCTAAAAACATTTTTCAGTGAGCTCAAAAAAAAGAAAAACTGTCACAAATCTTTTAACACTGTCAACATCATTCATATGTTTCACAAACCACATTGGTTAACATTTACATTCTCAAACTTTTTTCTACCAAGTCACACACGAGTCTCCTCTTTGACACACTTCCTTTTTTCTGTTTTATCTATCAAATTGCTAAATACCATGCAAGCCTAACAGAGATTCTCAGTCGGACCCCGCCCAATAACTTTCCTTTTAGATCCCAAATTAACGAGCAAGTAACAGTACAGTTTAACATTCTAAGCAACAGAGGGGCAAGAGACCCTCACCAAAAATAATTTAAAGGGATAAAAATGATTGGTTACTATCCCACTAAAAGTGTGCAGGTCTATTAGATGCTACTTTAGCTATTTCTATTTGGTCAATTCCATGACCCACTTTAGGATCCACAGCTTTAAAAGTTGGTTCCCTTAAGGCATACAAGTTGATAATATTAAATATAAATTAGTGGTCAATAATACCTTTTTAAGTTTCTGTTCATCATTCTTTAAAGTATGTCAGAATATTTTAAAACAACATCTTCTTCTTAAATCTTCAATTCCCAATTTCTTTCTGGAATCTGTAAAATCGAAGAAAAGATTTTTTTGAAAATATTATTGTACTAAATGGGGAATGAATGATTGAAACTGGCAACAGGATGATTTTTAAATCCAGAACTTCCAGATCTCAGAATCTTCTCTGTACCTTCTTCTTTTAAAACCATGTTTTCCAAATGTCAGACATTCCCCCATGGTCACTTTTTTGTTGTTCTTACCATAATTGAGTCTCGCCTGCATTTAACTTAACTTTCTGCTTTAAAATTGAGGCTTTAAAAAAAAACTCTAATACATTAATTTTAAAGGAAATTTCATGTCACCATTGGAAACGAAAACTAGCATTTGCAATAAATAGAAAGTAACACGAAAATAAATTCACCAGAAATAAAACTATGTGATTGTAGTGATATGGGAAAAGGCTCTTGGTTTGAGGTTTGAGGGCGGTTTTCTCTTAAGGCCTTTGAAAGATGTTAAGGACACGGTAGAGATTTTTCTCTTTAAAGTAATCACAAGTGGGAGAGAAAGCTGGAAAGGAAGTTGCCTTCTCACTTTGTGATTCAGTGTTTTTTAATTCCATGCCCCATTCTTTAGGAGGCTAGGAAAGGGTGTGACACTTCCTCGCCAGCCTATCTTATCCTCCTCCGTCTACCACGGGGGTCCCATGTTACTCACTGCTTCTGTCTCTGCCAAGCCTGTGATTCCCATAAAAACAGGGACTTGCCTTCCCAGATCTTCCTGTAATAACCACCACAGGCTTCTCCACCTCTTGCCATCAAAGGCAAAAACGTAAGGAAAAGTCTCCTAATTTATGGCCACCTAAACAAAGCAATATGTTACATGTCAGCCACCTGACAAGGAGGCTGTTTTGTGATTTTCAGAGCCCTGGTCTGAGATTTAATCAGATGTACAGGATTAGCTCCATTCAGCAGGAACTTAACAAGGTAGGCATAGCAGAAGGGGTAACAGAGAAACTGGATGTTGCCCTGGTAAACCGAATCCCAGGTTAGACCAAATGCATACACCATGGGACACCGTAGAGAAATTCCAAAGTTCACGGGCATCTGTTAGCAGAAACACCAGAGAGCCAGGGAGCTCCTGGCCCCGGGAGGAGATCCTTTACTTTCTTTGCCTGGTAGAGGGTGGGCCTGGATGGTGAAGAGAGTCTGGTCTCCCAGGCAAAAGGAGGACCAAGGTTGGGCCAGGGCCAGGTGTCTGGGAGATGAGCCTGTTCTCATGGGTGGGGCTCTCCCGGGCCAGTGGCACAAAGCAGAGAGGACTGAAGCTGGAGGTCCTGGTGAGGCCACACCAGAGAACAATGTCAAGCTAATGGAGGCATCCAGAAAACAAGACTCACCACAGAATAAAAGATGGAACACCAAGTGGGAAAACGAAGCAGAGAAGATAGGGGAGGGAGTCCACCATGGAAAGCCATCTCTCGAGGCACAGGCAGGCAGGGGTAGAGCCTGCCGGCGGGGAGGGAGTCCCTAGAAGAGCCAGGGGCTTGGACAGGCATCTCCCCTCACACTCCTCTTCCCAACCGTCTGGTCTGCCCTCAGAGGGGGGTGACAGAATCCCGGGGGCACTTTGCCACTCTGGCTCTTCACGGAAATCTGCACCCAGGTCCCACCTTGCCATGTGGCCTTCTGAACTAAATATAAAGTCTGAAGAGCCTCCAAGAGAAGATTCGGGGAAGCTGCTCTGATGAAAACGAAGCTGGGCCTGGGGAAGGCAGACATTCAAAGGGGAAAAGGAGACAGAAGAAGAGAGTAATTCTATACGACCATAGAGTACCACTGTTGAGTTGCAATAAAACACAAGCCTCGCTGGTGACATTAAATTTTCTAGTAGCCGCATTAACAAAAGTAAACAGGTGAAATTAATCTTAATGATATATTTTATTTAACTCAATATGTTCTAAATAGTATTTCAATATGTCATCAATATAAAATACAGTAAGGAAGGATTTTACATTCATTTTTTTCATCGTAAGGCTTTGGAGTCTGGCGTGTGCTTCATACTTACAGCACGTCTCAGTTTGGACCAACCACATTTCAAGCGCTCAACGGCCGCGCGCAGCCAGTGCCTGCTGTGCTGGACACTGCAGCCTGGAGCAAACCCAAGGCTCAGGTATCGAGACCTGGGAGTTGTGGCCACACCCTCCCTTCTGCTTGAAACACTGATGCCAGGAACGATCCGAATTGGTTTTTCAGAACAGTCTCATCAGGAAGTCCGTGAGACCAGAGATTAAAGAAGCGAAGTCACTGATACTTCTGCAAACTCTGAAAGCAAGTAAGTACAGGCCCTGTTGGTCTATACTCAAGGTAACATTCCGTTCAACTATCGCACACAGTCCTGCAGCTCTGCATACTTGCAAAGATTAGAAAGTAAGATACAGAAATGCTGTTGATGGTGTGGTGAGACAGGGACTGTCATATACCACCGGGAGGGATGTAAATCTGGGGAAAGCTCTGGAAAGCCATTTGACAGGATGCGTCGACAGCCTATAAAAGGTTTCTATTTAGTAACTTCCCCTTCTAGAAATCCACCTTTTGAAAAGAATCAGAGGTTCTGACAGTTTCTTTGTTTTAAAACAAGGGACTTCCTCTCCTAGCTGTGACAGAGTAACTTGTACCTCCCACAGAGGGCAACTATGGACAACTGGATCAACAAAGTGAGGTATATTCATACAGCAGAATACTATTCAAGGACATAAGTGAAATAAGAATACAACATGAATGGCACAGATACTAAGCTGAGAGAAACAAGACTCCAGAGTGTGTAGTGTATGATTACAGGCATGTGATTCTGAACATCTCATCTAAAAATCAGAGCAGTGGTTTCCTGGGGCAGGGGGTAGATGGGAGTGGGGGAGAAATGGACTGGAAAGAGGAGGAAAAAGGGAAATTTCTGGGGAGACAGAAATGTTCCACATCTTGATGGCAGATTTCTCCCTCCCTCCCTCCCTCCCTCTCTCTCTCTCTTTCTCTCTCTCTCTATATATATATACACACACACACACACATATACACATGTGTGTGTACATATGTATGTACATACATATATTTTATATATACACAATTTGTCAAAAGTCACCAACTCATATGCTTGAAATCTGTGAATGTTAGCTTATGAAATTATACTTCAATGAAGCTGGTATTTTAAAAGTAGAGACAAAAATAAAGGCATTTCCAGGTAAAAACTCAGAGACTTTGTTGCCAGTATATCTGCACCAAAATAAATACTAAACAGAGTTTTTCAAGTAGAAGAAAAATGATACCAAGACAAAAACAAAATGATGAGCAACAGAAAGTGTTACTATGAGGGTAAATATAAACGTGTATTGACTGAACAAAACAATACTAATATCTTGCGAGGGCTCTGGGACCCATCAGAGGAATGACTGACCAAGAGAGGAGTGTCACTTGGAGACCAACCAGGGCCACAGGCGGGTGGAGACTGATTTCTATCCCTGTTCCTGTCCCTGAATCAGGGAAAGCCCCAGAGAAACCACAGAGCTCAGTATCGCTTCCACCCCAGGCTTCTTCCTCGCCTCTCCCTTCCCCAGGGACCCTGAGAAAAGATGGCATTCCTTGTAACTGAGATGCTAAAACATTTTATAAAGGTGTTCTCCAGATGTTCCCACTATGTTTTAGTAACTTTTCCCCTAAATATAAAAACAATAACTGGTCACTGTAGAACATTTGGGAAATTATTTTTTTTAAAGTTACCTATCACCCATAGGCAATAACCACTATTAGCATTTTAAAGTGTTTCCTTTCGGGTTTTCTCCATGTGTATTTATGCATATTTTATACTGATTATGCATACTGATTGGCACTGATTTTTGGCATGTTTGGCATCCCACTGTTTTTGTTGTACCCTCATTAACCATTATTTCCTGTTGCTTTCTAATGGCCAAGGACCTCTTCTGAGCTGCAAAAGCTGGTTTCCGACTGACCTGGCTTCTAGAAAGATAGTGATTTGCTTCCCCTGGTGTTTCTTTAATAAAGAGGAGTAAGAACTCACCTGCCACTCTGCTATCTTAAAGCTCAGACCCTGAGAAATCCCAGGTGCCAAAGAGAGGTACAGACATAATGCCAAATGGTAGCCCCTGCCTGCCTGAGCTGCTGCAGCACATCTGGACGCCTTGCCCAGCAGCCTCCGCCAGCTGCCAAGGCACAGGAGAGTGTCCTGCCAGCAGTGTGACCCGAGGAATGGCTGCCAGGGGGTGGGCGGGGCCGGGGAGTGGTGGAAAGACTCCGTGAGGTCACAGCCTTACTCACTCCTCTACAGAGATCCACGGGCACTTGAGCATGCCCAGACCTGTGCTGTGCAAGGGCCCTGGCAGGGCACAGTCTGCTAACAGCTAACACTGAGTAAGCACTTTACCAGGGCGGCAGCCCTGACCTCACGCTTTACACACACCGTGAGGGGCAGGGGAACCAACGTGAGGGTTAGACGCGTGATCTCTGGAGCCGGCCCCAGCCCAGTGCAACTTCTGAGCCAGCTCCTGCTTCCAGAAGGAAGCTCCCGCAGAACAGACTTTTGCTAGTGTTTCTCAGGCCCCAGGGGACAGGGGCACAGCGAGGTTAGCTCTGTTCCTGGAGGTTTATTATAAGATCACTCTTTATGAGGCTATCACTCATTAGTGAGTTAACCATCCCCTCTGCGCCTCGATTTCCTCAACATGGGAGTCCCTACCTCAAAGTGTTGCCGCAAGGATTGAGTGAGTTCATGAGCACAAAGTGCCTAGACCAGGGCTGGCACATGGTAGATGCTCAGAATTTATCAAATCATTCCATCTTTTCTATTGTCTCACTCAATCCTTACAACAACCCTCAGTGGCAGAGCTCATCGTCGTCACCGCCAATTTACAAAAGAGGAAGAAACGGAGGCGCCAGAGTTTAAGTAGCTCCCCGCCCTCAGAAAGAGGAAGGACAAGTGTGGTGAGTGTGCAGAACAAGACATGAATGGGGAGAGCAGGAGAGGTGACAGCTCTTTCCAGGGCTTCCCTGGGCTCCAGCCACCACGATCTCCGCAGCCCTCTGTAGCAGAAGGTGACAGGAAGAAGTGGTTAGAGCTCCTCTCCCTTGGGGGTTTGAATTTGAGATGCCCAGAGAAACACCAAGTCCCAATAACCCACAGCAGGGGAGTGGTGGGCTAGGGCTCCCCGCTGCTGAGGCGCCCCAGGAGTGGCCTCCCTCATTTCGTGTAGCCGTAGAATAAACCTCTATGAACAGAGAGCACCTCGGTGTGCCCCTGCTCCCTGCAGCCTGAAAAATACTAGCAAACACGGTCCCCTTCATTCTGTATGGAACCATCCAGCACAGCCTGGGTGCAGAGGTCACCCTACCTACAATGCGACTGTGCGTGTTCACTCCCAGGACGAGCAGACAGAAGCACGTGGCTGCCATCCCAACAGACGCAGGCTAGATGGAAACCAGAAACTTCAAGGAAATCACTTCCCATCACTCGCACCAGCCTATGACTTTACTCTTTTCTTGGAAACTCAATTGTTGGGAATCATCATTCACTTTTGTAATTTTTATATTTCCAAATAAATGACGCGGCTTTCCACGAACTGGTGTTGCAACACCAGCAGATAAGATTCTTAACAGATCTGAGTCCTAGTCAGTAAAACATTCTTTAGCAATGGAGCAGATGCTAACTCAGAGTTGCAACCCAAATGTTTTTTAAACAGTGAACTCTAAGTGGTCAGGCCATTCTACAAGCATTTCTGCTGCCCATACTTTCTTCATATACATAGGTCGGAAACCAATGCAAACATAAACAAACCAAGGCCAACTTTGCTGGCATCCAGGGAATACGGAATCTGGCCCATCGGCTTCTGCTCCTGTCCTGGCCCTCCCTCTCTCCAGCTCTGTGCATTTTATTTCTTGAAATGTGAGTTCCCAAACAGCCCGCCGCTCTCTGCAACCTTGGTGGCCACAGGAAAAGGCCGATGATTTTATAGACACAGAAATGACTGGCTTATGGGATATGATTTTATGGACCATAGGATGCTTTTTGCAGACTTTCCCACGCCTTCCTTGAAAACCCACACAGTGGTAGAAGGATTCTGTTCACAAAATAGTTCATGTTCTTCTCCTAGGTGCCAGGTAGGATTACACTTCCCTACCCTCTGGAAGTTACTTGTTGAATTCATGAAACGTGGGCCAAGTGGAAGGAGTTCCTTTGGGAAGGAAGCTTTAGGCACCTGCATAATTTATCGGGGTGTGGCTGTCTCTTTCTTCTGGCATTGTGCCCAGCCCCTTCGAGATGGGGGCCGCTCCATCAGCCCAGGCCCCAGACAGCAGCGATGCGGACAGCTTCTTGCCAACTCACGATGGACACAGACCGTGAGCAAGAAACAAACCTTGGTTGTCTGAGGTACTGAGATTTTGTAATTATCTGTTACTGCCCAATAATTTGACTGACAAAATAATTTGGGACAAGAAAAGCATTCAGCACAGGAGGAAACTAAGGCCCAGAGGGCTGAGTGAGTTGCGTAAGGCCAGACAGCAGGTTGGAAGCAGAGCAGGACTGGTTAAGATGTCTGGCCCTGGAAGCTCATCCCAGCCCTCCTCCCAAGACAGCAGCTTCTGCAGACAGAAACCCACTACAGGAAAGGACCTCCTTAGCAAACATAAGCCATTATGATTTTTTTCAAATCCTGTAAAACTATTTATTGAATTAAGATTTAAGTTAAAATGCAATATCATTCTCTGCCTACCTCAGACTCAGAAGTAATCTATATAAGGAAATATTAATTTACTCAAAATAAGAAATGGCAGAAAGAGATACAGATGGGTAAGCCATGGTCTGAGTTTGCACTGGGTTTGCACTGGGGTTTGCAGCATTGCCTGCTCCCCCTTGCGTTGGGGTCCCAGGTCCTGCCATCTCAGGCCAGACCACAGCCATCACTTGTCAGAATCACCAGGTAGGTACCCTTAAAAGCCAAGCAGACGTGATCGGTGATGGAAAAGAGTGTGATTGAGCTGTAGGTACTGACACAGGAAGACTGTCAAGGTATCTTGTCATTTGACAAATGCGAGTTGCAGAAAGAAATGCAGAATACAATAACATTTGTGTAACTTGCCCACATCATCTGCCCTCCAAACACCCAAACACTGTTTTCTATAGGCATACATCCAAGAACAGAAGTGCAAGGACAATTATCTGGAAGACGAGACACTATGTGAGAATGAAGATTACTTCTGGAAAGAGAAGGAAGGGCACCTTCCCTTAGGGTAGTATTTTTATTCATAATGTTTTAATTTTTTATAAGACGACTATACACTTTCATAACTAAACAATATTTTAGAGCCTTTTAAATAATCATCAGGGCATCTCAGGATACCTGTTGCTTAGGCTGGAGCATAGTGGCACCATCATAGCTCACTGCAGCCCTGAACTCCTGGCTTCAAGCAATCCTCCTACCTCAGCCTCCCAAGTAGCTGGGACTACAGGCACAAGTCATTGCACCTGACTTCAGGACATCTTGAGGCAGGTCAATGCAACATTCTCAGCAATCACTCTGGTTCTGAGGAACTTTGACTTTCAACTCAAAGAGCCCCTGGCACCCCGCACACACATAAAATGCTCAGTCCCCGTTAAGCTAAATGATGGTTCATTAAGACCACACAAACTCACATGGGATGGTAAGACTCTTTCTGTGTTCCTATAATTAAATAAAAAGCTCTTCCTGGCTTGGTGAACTGTAACAGTAAATCTGATGGATTTGCAAACAGTTTTATTTTGACTTCAATAGGAGGCTGTCAACTTACGGTATTACCATTAAGCATGGTTTGAAATAAGGAATATAAGGTGAAAAATCAATCACCACAAAAATAGTACAGAGCAAAAGAGTCAACAATACCGTCTTTCAAGTGGATTTTTTAAATCCCAGGACCTCACACAATACCATACTGAAGAAAGCTCCATGACGGCCAAACATCTCATTTCCTTTGTCTTATATTTTCCCTTCTTTTTGTGTAACACGTACCTCTGAACACTTTAATACACCATCAGCTCAAGTAACGTTCTGACCCCGAGGGATGTTGTAAGTTTGATTTCAGAAGCAAATGGATGATGTCAAAGGGGACTCACACTTCCCCACCCAATATCCACAGCCCATCCCACGTGGTTATCATACCAAGGAAACCATTTCAGACAGTTTTTCCCCTTCCTGTTAAAAGCACATCCTTGAGCGGCAAGGGTAGGTGGAGCGGTTAACTCTCCCCTCCCATGCATCTCAGACTGCTGGTGGGCTCCCCAGCAGGTGGAGAGACCTGTGGACACCAGCCCAGAGACGGCCACAGCCAGTGAGCGCCCCTCCCTGACAGCATTTCCAGAAACCAGACAACAGAACTTTGACCCCTGCTAACAGCATTTGTGGTGCCTGAGGGTAGGCTTAACCAACCCAGCTCCGTCCAGACTTACTCCCAGACCAGCCCTCACTGAGGTGGAGAATAAGGACACACCTGGAAGTCCCAGAGCCCCACCCACCACCTGAGGCACTAGAGTGCCTCTGGAGGGGAACAAGAACAGGATACAAGACCCAAAAGCAACAGTGTAGCCTGCTCCTTTGAGCAAGCACCACCTACTGACAGGGAGGACATCCTGCACACCCTTTTCACGGCACCTACTGACTCATCATACAGGGAGTGGTGGAATCTCACCCACAAACACCACCTACTGGCTCAGAGACTAAACAGGGCGTGTCAATACCCAAACGAAAACCTAAAGGCAAGAGGCAATAACTGATCCAGATGGGAAGAAATCAGCAAAGGAACTCTGGAAATATGAAGAACCAAATGGAAAGCACACCCCCGAAGAGGAGCACCAGCCCCTTAGAAAAGGACACCAACAAAAATCAGACCACAAAAATGACAGCAGAGGAATTTCGAATGTGGATTGTAAGAAAATTCAACCACTTGCAAGAACAACTGGATAACCAACACAAAGAAAACACAAAAAGACTCCAGGATCTTGAACAATAATTCACTAAAAAAATTGAAACAATGAAGAAAAGCTTAACCGAACTCCAGGAAATGAAGAATCGATTCAAGGAACTACAAAACACAATGGAAAGCCTCAAGAACAGGGTAGATAAAACAGAAGAAAAGAATCTCAGAGACTGAAGATAACACATTCCAATTAAATAGATCAGTCACAGAGATAGAGTAGAGAAACAAGAGAAAAGAGCAAAGCCTACAAGAGATGTGGGATTATGTGAAGAAACCTAATGTGAGGGTCATAGGGTTACCAGAAGGGGAAAAAGAAAACACTCAAGGGTTGGACAAGCTATTTGAAGATATAATAGAGGAAAATTTCCCAGGCCTTGCTAAAAATCTCCAGATACAAGTTCAAGAAGCCCAAAGGACCCCTGGGAGATTCAATGCAAACAGGAAGACATCACAACATGCAGTCATCAGACTGACCAAAATATCAACTAAAGAGGCCCTTCTAAGAGCTGTAAGACGAAAGAAGCAAGTAACATACAAAGGAAAGCCAATCCGAATAACACCAGACTTCTCTACTGAAACTTTACAAGTAAGGAGAGACTGGGGCCACATTCTCACTCTCCTCAAACAGAATAATGCTCAGCCAAGAATCGTGTTCCCTGCAAAACTAAGTTTTGTATATGAAGGAAAAATCAAGACATTCTCAGATAAGCAAAGACTGAGGGAATTCACCAAGACAAGACCAGCCCTTCAAGAAGTACTCAAAACAGTGTTACCCACGATCAGCACAATAAACACTCACGAATGTAAATCTACTCAAAGCTAAAGATCAAAGCCCAGATACCATGATGGCTCAAGAGAGAAAACAAAGCAACAAAGTTCAACCCAACATATGAACAGAAATCTGCCCCACCTATCAGTTATCTCAATAAATGTTAATGGCTTGAACTCCCCACTCAAGAGACATAGGCTGGCCAAATGGATAAACAAATACAAGCCAAGTATCCGCTACCTTCAGGAAACACATCTAACCGGCAAGGATGCAGTGAGAATAAAGGTAAAGGGGTGGAGAACAATATTTCAAGCAAACAGAAGCCAAAAGAAAGCTGGCATGGCAGTGCTGATTACAGATAACTTAGCTTTTAAATCAATAAAAGTAATAAAAGACAAAGAAGGTCACTATATAATGGTGAAGGGTACAGTTCAACAAGAAGACATAACAATTCTAAGCATATATGCACCCAACTTGGTGCACCCAGATTCATAAAGCAAACTCTACTTGATCTAAACAAATGGATAAACAACAATACCATAATAGTCGGAGACTTTAACACCCCACTGACAGCACAGGACAGATCTCCAAACAGAAAATCAACAAAGAAATAATGGACTTAAACAGAACTCTAGAACAAATGGGCCTGACTGACATTTATAGGACATTCTACCCCAAAACCACTGAATATACATTCTTCTCATCAGCTCATGGGTCATTCTCTAAGATTGACCATATCCTAGGACACAAAGAATGTCTCAAACAATTAAAAAAATAGAAATTATACCATGTATCTTTTCAGACTACAATGGAATAAATGTAGAAATCAAGCCTAACAGGAGTCCTCATTTCTACACAAAGTCATGGAAACTAAACAACCTTCTGATGAATGATCACTTCATAAACGAGGAAATCAAGATGGAAATCAAAAGATTTTTTGAACTAAATGACAAAGGAGACACAAGTTACCAAAACGTGTGGGACACAGCTAAAGCAGTCCTGAGAGGAAAGTTTATTTCCATAAATGCCTATATCCAAAAGTCAAAAAGATCACAAATAGACAACCTAATGAATCATCTCAAAGAGCTGGAAAAAGAAGAACAGACCAAACCCAAACCCAGCACAAGAAGTGAAATCATTAAGATCAAATCAGAACTAAATGAAATTGACAACAGGGAAACCATAAGGAAGATTAATAAAACAAAAAGTTGGTTCTTTGAAAAAATAAACAATATTGACACACCTTTGGCTAGACTAACGAAAAGCAGAAAAGAAAAATCAAAAAATCAAAAATCAAAAAATAAGCTCCATCAGGAACAATAAAGGAGAAATTACAACTGATGCCCTGGAGATACAAGATATAATTTATGAATACTACAAAAACCTCTATGCACACAAACTGGAAAATGTGGAGGAAATGGACAAATTCTTAGAAACACACAGCCTCCCTAGGCTCACCCAGGAAGAAATAGAATTCCTAAATGGACCAATATCAAGTTCTGAAATTGAAACAGCAATAAAAATCCTTCCTAAAAAGAAAAGTCCTGGACCAGATGGTTTCACATCCGAATTTTACCACACCTACAAGGAAGAACTGGTGCCTATCCTACATAAATTATTCCACAACATCGAGAAGGATGGAATCCTCCCCAACACATTTTATGAAGTGAACATAACCCTGATACCAAAACCAGTAAAGGATGCAACAAAAAAAGAAAACTACAGACCAATATCCTTTATGAATATATTCTCAACAAAATCCTAGCCAATCGAATCCAGGTGCTTGCCAAGAAAATAAGCCATCACAACCATGTGGGCTTCATCCCAGGGATGCAGGGATGGTTCAACATACTCAAATCTATAAATGTAATTCACCATATAAACAGAAGCAAACACAAAGACCATATGATCCTCTTAATAGATGCAGAAAAAGCATTTGACAAAATTCAACACCTTTTTATGATAAGAACACTCAACAAAATAGGCATAGACGGGGCTTACCTAAAAATGATACAAGCCATATATGACAAATCCATAGCCAATATCATACTGAATGGGAAAAAATTGAAAGCATTCCCACTTAGAACTGGAACAAGACAAGGTTGCCCACTATCTCCGCTTCTATTCAACATAGTGCTGGAAGTCCTCGCTACAGCAATCAGACAAGAGAGCAGAATTAAGGGTGTCCAAATGGGAGCAGTAGAGATCAAACTCTCACCCTTTGCTGATGTTCATGGGTCGGCAGAATCAACATTGTTAAAATATCTATACTACCCAAAGTGACCTATAGAGTCAATGCAATCCCTATTAAAATACCATCATCATTTTTCACAGATATAGAAAAAATAGTTTTACGCTTCATATGGAACCAGAGAAGACCCCATATGGCAAAATCAATCCTAGGCAATAAAAACAAAATAGGAGGTATCAGTTTACCAGATTTCAAACTATACTACAAGGCTATAGTAATTAAAACAGCTTGACACTAGCACAAGAACAGGGACATTGACCAGTGGAACAGAACAGAAAACCCAGATATAAAACCATCCTCATATAAACAACTAATCTTCAACAAAGCAGACAAAAACATACACTGGGGAAAAGAATCCTTATTCAATAAATGGTACTGGATAGCCACATGCAGATGTGGATATCCATGTGGATAGCCACATGCAGAAAACTGAAACAGGACCCACACCTTTCACCTCTCACAAAAATCAACTCATGCTGGGTAACAGACTTGAACCTTAGATGTGAAACTATTAGAATTCTAGAGGAAAATGTTGGAAATACTCTTCTAGACATTGGCCTAGGCAAAGAATTTATGAAGAAGACCCCAAAGGCAATCACAGCATCAACAAAAATAAATAAATGGGACCTGATCAAATTTAAAAGCTTCTGCACAGCCAAAGAAACTGTCAAGAGAGCAAACAGACAACACACAGAATGAGAGAAAATTTTCACAAGCTACACATCTAATAAAGGGATGATAACTAGAATCTACTTAGAACTCAGGAAAATCATCAAGAAAAAACCAAACAACCCTATCAAAAAATGGGCAAAGGACATGAACAGAAACGTCTCAAAAGAAGACAGAATAATGGCCAACAAAAACATATGAAAAAATGCTCAACATCTCTAATCATCAGGGAAATGCAAATCAAAACCACAATGAGATATCACCTAACTCCAGTGAGAATGGCCTTTATCAAAAAGTCCCCAAACAATAAATATTGGCATGGATGCAGAGAGATAGGAACACTCCTACACTGCTGGTGGGACTGCAAACTAGTTCAACCTCTGTGGAAAGCAATATGGAGATACCTCAAAGCGATACAAAGCGATACCTCAAAGCGATACATTTGAACCAGCAATTCCACTACTGGGCATCTACCCAAAAGATCAAAAGTCAATTTATGAAAAAGATACCTGCACTCAAATGTTTATAGCAGCACAATTCACAATTGCAAAGTTGTGGAAACAACCCAGGTGCCCATCAATACATGAGTGGATTAATAAAATGTGGTATATGTATACCATGGAGTACTACTCAGCTTTAAGAAACAATAGTGATATAGCACCTCTTGTATGTTCCTGGATAGAGGTGGAACCCATTCTACTAAGTGAAGTATCTCAAGAATGGAAAAACCAGCACCACATGTACTCACCAGAAAATTGGTATTAATGGATCAACACCTAAGTGGACATATAGGAATAACATTTATCCGGTGCCGGGGGGGGGGGAGGGTGGAGGAGGGGATGCGTATACACAAACACAATGAGTGAGATGTGCAACGTTTGGGGGATGGTCATGCTTGAAGCTCTGACTCGAGAGGGGATGGGGGATGGGCAATATATGTAACCTTAACATTTGTACCCCCATAATATGCTGAAATAAAAAACAATAATAATAAAAATAAATAAATAAAAAGCACATCCTTAGGGTGAGTTTGGTGGCTCATGCCTGTAATCCTAGCACTCTGGGAGGCCAAGGCGGGAGGATTGCTTGAGCCCAGGAGTTCAAGACCAGCCTGAGCAAGAGCTAGACCCCATCTCTACTATTAAAAAATATATATACATATATATATACATATATATACACACATATATAGATATATATATATATATATATATATATATCTCACATCCTTTCACTAAAGTCTAACGGGCAAACACCACCTCTGGTGACACCATAACCCACGCTACACAATATTGGCTTCTAAACCATTCTGTCCACCACTGTCCCAGACAATAGGAATAGATGGTTGCTGTATATTTACTGAACTAAAATAAGGTAAAATGAAGCCATCATTCCCGGTCTACCTTAGGTAGGCACTTGCCTACCTCAGAGATGTTATTACCCAGATTGCAAAATGTCAGTCAGAATAGGCTCCACCAACCTGACCATAAACCCCAGCATAACTCGAACACCCATACCCACGAATGCTGAGGATAGTATCTGGATTCTCCCTCAAGAAGTTACTTCTCTCTTGAATAAGATTCATTTTGGTGAATTTAATACACAGCCTTCAAGTCTTACAAGTGAAGAAGTATTTGTTGACAGGAACCACTTGGATATTCAGGGATGAAGTGATGGCGTGAACAAGGCTCCGCCATTCTTCAAGTTGCCCAGCAGTGAGGCGGGTGGATCAACCCACCCCGCCAGCAACCTCGCAGGAAGCTAAGACCCAGCGCGTTTTTATATAATATTGACAGAGCTGCGCAGAGAACACACACAATGGGTCAACTCAAACTGGGTCCTACTCTCCCTGCTGCATACGCCACAAAAATCTGTGTTTTTGTTGGTGTCTATTTGCTTTTCTTGTTTTGTTTTCAATTTCCCAAGGAACTTAACCTGGAAAACGAGCCTAGTCTTGGATGCCTTTGCCATATCAGAAAACTACTGATAGCCCTCTCTGGAGAAAATTTAGCAGATGGAAGAAGCTACAATTATTATTTGAAGCTTTTAAACACCATTAACATTCATTTACTTTAAGTATCTGAAAGCACTTAATCCCTCAGAATTTCAAAGCAGATAGACGTTGGTCAGTCCTCTCTATATCTCCTGTCTTTCCCTCCCGTTTCCTTCCCCTCCCTCCTCTCTCTCATTCTCTCTTTCAGGTGAAAGTGCCACATAGTGTGAACCCCAGACAGGCAGACACTGCCACCCTGCCTACAAAGGAAGGAAGGCAGACACAGTGACGATCAGCACTCGGGTGGGACCACGGCGGGATGCAGACACCCCCTCACCGCTGCCTGGGCCTTCTGGAAAGTCAAACGTCTGCCCCCTCATCCCTCAGAGCCTAACAACAACTTCTTCTGGTCAAAAAACCCTGTGCAGAATGCACAGAGAGCCAGCCCATCCCCTCTCTGTTGAAACCCTGGAGTCCAGTGGAATGTTATTCAATACGCCCATTTTAGAGATGAGGAAAATGAGGCTCTGGGCAGGGCAGAGACTTGTCTGTATCAACCAAAACTAGAACCCAGGTCTCCTGGCACTGAGGCAGTTGCTTCTTTGGTTTACTTCTGGCTAGCGTAACCCCCTCAGGAGCCTCCCCCATACCCCAAGCAGGGACTGACACCTGTGCGAATGGGGAAAGGGCAGGGCTGCCACCTCACCCTGTCCCTCCCCGAAGCCCATCTGTCCCCACTATGAATGCCCTTGGTACTTTAAACCCACCTCCCTCAGAGGACATGGCAATTTCTTTCCTAAATGGATTAATCTCCGTTCACATCAATTGGCAGTGGCAGTGAAGGGCACAGCCTGAAACCAAGCTACCTGGTTCCACTCACTGGCTGTGGGATTTGGGCAAATAACGCTGTCCCATTGGGTTTCAGTTTTCTTATCCATAAGTGCAGATAATAATAGCACTACCTCAAAGGGTTTCTATGAGGATGCAACAATATTGTTGCATATGGTGTTTACAACCGCACTGGTCACAAAGTAAGCACTTGCCATGACCCCCGAGTGTCATATGGGTGTCTGGTCATCTTTGAGGCCCATTGTCTGACAGCAAGGGATGGTTGTCCATTTGGTGAGTCACTGTATCTCCAGCACATAGAAGTTGCTGGATAAAACTGTTGAATGAATGACTCTAGCCCAGGGCACTGCACATGGTAGATTTTCCATCATGCCCACTGATATGTGCATTTCCATAATTCACAGGCTCACTTAGGAAATGTCACTAAGTTTATCAGTGGATAAATTCAGATTTGAATCACTAATATTTTCTATTGCTCTAAGGCATTTATTTATATTAACTGTGGCATTTTAAAGGTTAACCAGAGCCCAGCTCTCAATGTCCGAAGCATTATCTATACAATCGATTGGCACTTAATCATCTACTGCCCAACGTTTTCCTAGTTTTATCCAGGCTTTGAAAAACAAAGTTCCAAAAACGCCATGCTTGATATTCATCTCTGAGGGGCCAGTGAATAAAAATATCTTAATAAGGAAGGCCAACAGAAAACAAAGGAGTCTTGAATCTGAAACCCAGTTCCTGGAACTCCGTAAGACAGTTGAAGTGTTTATGCAAAAGAAAGTGCCACAGAAGTGGCAGATCCGGAAGCCGGAGAACATCTGGAGGTAGCATTTAGGACTGACACAGAAAATGTCTAGGGCTTCTCAAACAAAAAGCACTCCACAAGAACAAAACATATTAGTCACCACAGACGCTGAGTTGAAACTTGGCCTTGAGCAAATTAACACTCTGCTGATTGCTGGCCAAAATGCTTAGCTGAAGACTTTTATTAACTGCACTTGAACATGTTACCACAGTCAGCAAGCATCTGGGACACAAATCTATCACAGAGCCAAGTGGGAGAGCATGTGGATGTATGTACGGTGACTCTCAGGGGCATTAATTAAGAGATCGAGAAGATGACAAAACCATAACCCCTAAGCTGTCCTCCCCAGAGACCGCACATCCTGGGCCAGCGTTGCTCTCGTCCCCAAGTGAGGCCCTATCTCATGGGGAAGGCCTGCCCAACCAATCAAGATACACTTGACCTGCCCACACCTCTCCCTCTGTGACCACAGGACAGCTGCATGGCGAGGGAGGAGAAAGAGGGTCAGCGCAGAAGCAAGTTGGCCTGCCATGCTAAGGGCTTGGCCCCGCATGGTGGGTGCTTTTCCTGTGAATTGAAAGCTCCAAATAAACAATTCCTTTTTTCCAAACCCTGTGCCTCCCAAGTGTATGCAAATTCCCAGTAGATGAATTCCAAATTTCAAAGGGAAAGCACCCTTTGCAGGACTTCTGGGCTACAGTCGGAGGAAGCAGAACAGACTAACATGAAAAACCGTCTGATGGCCCTTTCCTTAGCCAGGGGTTCCTGGCATTGAGTGCCTGTAAACCCTGACTCCCTGACACATGTACTCCCAGCCTCCCTCCACTCTTTGGGGTCTTTTGTTCCTGCTTCCAAGGAGCCAGGAAGGGCCGGACTCCACCTGAGTCCATCCATCGGGGCTCCTGACCTGGATGCTGGGCACCTAGGAGGACCACATCCATGTGCACCCCTCCGTCCCAGAAAGCCACAGAGCAGGTACTGTGGGCCAAGCAGACCTGGCTCCAAATCCGGGCTCTGCCTTCTTTCCCTTTGTTCTGAGCATCATTTCCTGCACCTGGAAATTGAAAACCATCATGTCTATCTTCAGGATAGTTTCACACATTAAGACAAGGTTTCTAAAGCTTAATAAACATAGGTTGTTAATTACCTTTTTCTTGTAGATTACTAATGATAGGCAAAAGGCAGGGGTGGGGATTCCTCAGTGGCTTCCCACTGCACTTTAGGATAAAATTCCATGTCCTCACCCTGCCCAGGCCCTGCTCAACCTGAGCTTGATTCATTCTTCAGTTCCTCTCGGTCCCCTCCTGGGCTCAGGCCTTACCACGCCAGACTCTCTGTTACTCTACACACTCAGTCCATCCCCACTCTGGGCCTTTAATCATGCTGTTCCCTGCATCCGGCACAATTTCACTCCTTTTTTTTACCCAAGTCCTAGTGGAAAAGGCTCATTCCTAGAGCGACATCCCCAGGCTCCCATAGCATGGCTCTGATCTCTGTCTCATGACATGTGCTTGTTTTTCTTTACAGGACTTCCCACAATTTATAAGTATGTATTTACTTAAGTGTTTAACCCCCTCCCCTGCCAACCCCCCCATGGACCAAATGTTTGTGTCTCCCCGAAGTTCATATGTTGAGGCCTTTATCCCCAATGCGATGGTGTTTGGAGGTGGGGCTTCCGGAGGTGGTTAGGGTTAGATGAGATCATGGAGGGGAAGCCCCCATGATGGGATTAGTGCCCTTATAGGAAGGGACAGGAGAGAGCTCTCTCGCATGCCAGGACGCAGGCCATCATCACACCAGACCACGCCTGGCATCCTGATCTCACACTTCCAGCCTGCACAGTGGTGAGAAAAAATGTTCATTGCTTAAGCCACCCAAGCTATGAGAGTTTGCTTTAGCAGCTGGAGCTAAGCCATCACCCAGTAGCCTGCAAACTCCATTTGGTCAGAGGCTGAGTCTGTGTTATTCGTTGCTTTAATCCAAGGACTTAGACTCCTGGCACCAGCAAGGTCTTCCGATAATATCTGTTGAGTTGATGTGTCACAGAACTGAAGCCCCAAAGAGCCAAGAGGAACCAGGAGCTACAAATGGCTTTCTGACAGAGCCAGTAAAGCATTTCCCACACATGGGAAAGGTAGAAAAACAATTTCCACCTCATTATCAGAAATGCAAAAGCACCCACAACTCACTCAATTGAGACTGTATTTTTCCCCCCTCACCTCCCCGGCCACCCCAGTTCCCTTGACGCAGGCCTCTGAAAAGATCACCAGGTCTTAAGAAAAGACAAAAGCCACAGGAGCGTAAAGGAGAGAGAAGATGAGTAAGGAATTTCCAAAAAGGTGGTGTACTTAGAAAGGGCCACTGTACTTTTGGTGGAATATTGTTTTAAATACTGTCACTGTCCACCTGAGTCCCATCCTGGGAACACGTAGGCCTGGTTTCTGTCTTCTGAAACACTCCACACACCTGTCTGGGTGAAGGCATGTTTTACTACACCCAGGCCAATGATCTCAGTGCACTGAGATGACATTTATCTCAAAACAAACATGGTAATCCACCTTAATAAGGTTAATCAATGCCAGTATCAGGAGACTGGGTTGTTTTTTTGTCAGTTGATATTAGATCAATCAGTATAAGCAATGGTTGAAATCTGAAAGTTATGTGGGGTGGGGCCAGAAGGAGCTCCCACTTTCACTTTATAAGCAGGCAG
Organism: Mirza zaza; assembly: GCA_008750895.1. Classification (NCBI taxonomy): domain Eukaryota; kingdom Metazoa; phylum Chordata; class Mammalia; order Primates; family Cheirogaleidae; genus Mirza; species Mirza zaza. Next base: position 45,831 of record VSMD01037024.1, read on the forward strand.
TTCTTTGGAAGCTGGGGCCCTGTTTCCAGAAATATGGCTCTATACAGAGCATAAGCACATCCATCTGTTAATTACAGGAGGTGGGGGGGAGGGCAGGCAGAGTAAGCCGGGAGGGAGGGGCCCTCGCTGAGTACGTGGGGCAGTGGGTAAGAATAGGGTCTCTGCTTCAAGTCCTGTGCATAGGTCTCACTGTCTTTGACTTTAGGTTAGTTATTTAATCTTGTTGAACCTAACTTATCTCATCTGTAAAATGGGGAGAAATGATAACTACTACATAGATTTCGTGGGAAGATTCAATGAGCTAAAAACAAACAAAAAACCTAAAGCCCTTAGACCAATGTGGCACACAGTAGGTCTATGTAAATGCTATTATCATTTAGGGTCTACCAGATCAGACCCATCATCATTTCAATTTAATCAAATCAAGCCTCAAACCAATCCTTCCAGATAGGCAGAGTTAATCTCCATTCTACAGGTACAAAAGCTGAGGCTCATGAGGATTTGGAACCTTATCCAAAGTCACACAACTGGGAGGTGGCAAGATTAGCACTGGGACCAAAGTAGTTATCAAAATCATTGTGACCATACTAATCACTACTACTCACTATGAGCCAGGTGCTGTGCTGAGTGCTTTGCACAGATCAGCTCATCAAATACTCAAAACCACCTTTCAATATTATAACTATTTTACACAGGAGGGCACAGAGTTGGAGAGGTTAAATATCCTGGCTGAGGTCACACAGTTAGTGAAGGAACAAAGTAGGGGCTTGATCCCACTTCTGACTCCCAAACCCATTGTTGCTGCCGTTTAAGTCCTGCCTGCCTGGTATGCATCATAGATCTCATAGCTCCACTTGACATTGTCAACATGCCTGATTTCATGTTAAATATAAAACGCTGCCTTGGCGAATGGAGTCCAGGACTGAATTGTCAGAAGTTAGGATATCCCCAAAGAAAAGCCTAGCTTTCCATCCAGTTCCTTCCAGGAGGTTTGGTTTTGAGGCCATAGACAGCAATTTGGGAATGTGCTACAACGAAGCATGGGAGGTTCTCAGTCATTAGACTTTTAATCTTTTGGGAATTAGAACGCAAATATCCTCCCAAGCAAATCATCATTTGCTCACAGCTCTTCTACCATGTAAGGAGTTCCCTTAGCAATATGCGACTGCCCTACCCAGTTGCATGTGGCTCTGAAAATATCCACCAAGTGACTACATCCTCCCAATTCGCCTTGCCCTAAGCTGTATGGTGGCAATGATACAACAAAGGGCAAGGGACATCAATCTGAAACAAATATGGAATAGTGGTGAATTTTTCATATTTCATTAAAATATCAATCTCCCAAAATCTGGTGCTCACTTTACAATTAATTACCTGGGGCCTTATGTTGACCTATTTATTAATTCTTTAAACTAAAGTGTTCTATAATCTAGAGAAAAAAGACCCCTCAGCAAAACAAATTTCAAAGTGGCACTGCACAGGAGAGTAACCTGGCAATTCTAATGAAGCGTAACACAAAATTGCTTCCTTGCCTCGAAAGATGAGAATCCCTTCTCAGGGAAGTCTGCCACGTTAAAGGTACCTCAGAGAGGTACCATCCCCACTGGCTCCATGGCTCCAGAGACTGGGAGGACGGCATAGGGGAGGGAGGGTGGCCAGCTTGCCTGGGCCAACTCTGCACAGTAATCTCTGCCCACAGTTTGGTCTGTGGCAGTTCTAGATAAAACACAAATTTAAATAAGAGTTAAGCCAGGAAGTCCTGCTTGAACAAACTTTCTAGCACTGGGTAAAAACCATCAATTAATTAAAATGCCAGTGACTGCTCACCTCTTACCGCACAAGAGTCAAGTTTGGAAGAAACATCTCAATGAGCACTTGATGCGCTAAAGAGTTTTTCTAGAAACAAGTTCAGACCTTGTGGATATGTGAAAGGAGGCCCTTTGTGTGACACGCAATTCACTTTCCCCAGAAGATAAAAGAAATCAGGACTTCTGAAAACTTGCAAAATTATCTACAGCTTTTGCATGACAAAAATTCAGCAAAAGTACAAATTGTAGCTTTTTTAATTTGTCTAAAATCTCCCTCCCAAAAAAATGATAGAAAAATTAGTAACTTAACCTGAAATCCTATGTATACATCTTAGATTTTGAACAAATATTGAACCCTTTTCTTTGGATAACAGATAAGACTTTGATATTCTTGTTTAAGTAGATATCCATGATCACACATAAACTATAAAAGCACTTGGTCTTTTTTTTTTTTTTTTTTTTTTGAGACAGAGTCTCGCTTTGTTGCCCAGGCTAGAGTGAGTGCCGTGGCGTCAGCCTAGCTCACAGCAACCTCAAACTCCTGGGCTCTAGCAATCCTGCTGCCTCAGCCTCCCGAGTAGCTGGGACTACAGGCATGCGCCACCATGCCCGGCTAATTTTTTTTTTTTATATATATATTAGTTGGCCAATTAATTTCTTTGTATTTTTATAGTAGAGATGGGGTCTCGCTCAGGCTGGTTTTGAACTCCTGACCTTGAGCAATCCGCCCGCCTCGGCCTCCCAGAGTGCTAGGATTACAGGCGTGAGCCACCGCGCCCGGCCAAAGCACTTGGTCTTTATGCCAACATTATTTCACTGTTTACAATGCTAATATCTAATCTAAACAGTGTGCTGTTACTATCAAAGTGACTGTCTATGATGCATACAGTGGGTACCAGGTGTAAGTTTCAGCAGGACGCAGATATCAGCAATTGTAGAATCTGAGTTCTCCCATCCCCAGATTCCTGGCTGCCCTTGGCCATGAAAGGAAGATTCACTGCCCCTAGGCCAAGAGTCAGCAACAAAACAGGAAGATCAGGGGTGTGGTCTGAGGATGCTCCCAGCAAGGGAGCCACATGTGTGTGTCCGCATCAGTTCCGAGACCCTGTCCACAGCACAGCTTGCTTGGGAGGCCAGTTTTTGATAAATGTGGTGACAGGTTGGAGGAAGTCTCAAGATTAAAGACAGCTTTCTTTTGTCAAAACGTTCACTCTCTACATGGAGTAAAACTGTATTCCAGAGCCATTAATAAGCCCTGGGTGGTGGGGCTAGCAGCCTAAGATCCCAGACCTTGAAGCCCCCAGGGACCTGAGGGGCACAGAGCACACCCCCCCCCAGCAGGACAGCAGGGCAGGGGAGGAATAGGGGATGGAGCTTTCAGGTGGACATTTTCTGGACAAACATCCTCCCCCACAGTGGCTGTACGAAATGAACAATTGTTGGAGACACACACACACTGCCACCACTGCGGTTGGCAACCACTGACAGAGCACCTGCCAGTACCACCCACACTGCCAGGGGTTTGATATATATTGGCCCACTGAGCCATGTTAACCCCAGAAGATAGTCAATATTTTATGCCTGTTTCACATGTAAGAAAACAGGGGATCAGAGAGGCCAAGGAACTTGCCCAAAGTCACATATCATGGAATCTGAACTTAGACCCAGTTTTGGACCCAAGCTTAGGGCTCCAAAGCTTGAACTTATTTCTTCATTCCATAAAAACAAAACCTACTCTTCTCGCAACTTTTGAAAGACCCTTCTTCTACTTCTCTGCTGTGTGTTTTAAATACACCTTGCTTATCCGTCCAGGATATTCAGTAGAAGCCTGTCCCTTGTCAATGGCCCAGCTTGCCTGTATTACAGGCACCTCCCCTGGCATCTACCCCCAGGTGAGAACAAGGAATCCGCTCCTCTCTAACATGCATGGTAGAGTTACTCTTCCCTGAACATGATAGGTAAATCTCAAACAGGGGACTTTTAGGGAGGACAAACCCCACCCTCTGGCAAGCACAGCTTCTGGGTTCAGCCTTAAAACAGAAAGCCCAAAAGTCATCAAGACCGTGGGTTTACTGGCTTCCCCAGATTTACTTTCAACTATCAAACAATGGAGTCATTTCCCAGAATGCAGAACCAATGGGGCATCATAATCTGTCATTTCATAATGTTCTTCACAATGTGCCAAAGAACTGTGTGCACATCGGAGGCTTTTTCGAATATGATATTCAGGGGTTCCTGGCAAGCATCCTCTCATCTGTCTACTTTGTGGCCCATGAAACCCCAGGGAAGTTCTCACCGCGTCCGCAGGACCAAGCAGGACCCTGGAAGCAGCTGGCCCGTCTGCAGGGGGACTCCATGAAGGCCCCTGTCGGCCCTTTACCTTCTCTTGTGGGCACCTTTTGGTCTCTGCTCCCTAACCCTGGCTGCACCGGGAGGTGTCAAATGGCACAGGGGCCTGGGTCCTACCCTTAGGCATTCTGATGGAGTTGATCTAGGTTGCGGGCTGGGAATGTGGATTTTAGAAGTCCCCCAGCTGATTCTAAGGTGCTGGAAGGATTGAGAACCCTCGCCTTAGACCACGAGTCCGCGGACGCTGAAGTTCATCCCTCCGAACTTTGGCGGCGTTTCTCCAACTGCCGGGTCTCCGCGCCTAGTTCCACGCCGCCCGCGCACATCGCGCCTCCCGCCGCCTCCGCGCCCGGGGCGCGGGGACCCCAGAAAGCGTCCGCCCCGCGCGAACCCCAGTCGCTGGCACTTACTTGGCCTCCAGGTTTGCAGACTTCGCAGCAGCGAGAAGCGAGCGTGAGAGCCAGGGCCGGGGAGGGAGCAACTGCGCCAGGGCAGGGCGGGCGCGGCCGCCTCGCAGGCCCGGAACGGGAACTGGCGGGAGGGCAGCCGCAGCCGCCCCTGGCCGCGCCCCGGAGCCCGCCGGCCGCGGGGAGAGGCCGCGGCGGGGCGGGCCCGGCCGCGCAGGGTCCCACTGGGCCGCCGCGCGCCCGGGCGGGGCGTGGGAGGCTGGCAGAGGGGCGCCCCCTGCAGCCCCGGGGGGCGCTCTGCGCGGGAGGACGGGCGGCCGGCGCCCGCGCGCAGGGGCGAATGGGCAGGCCGCGGAGCTCGCCCAGGGGCGACACCCTGGGGAACCCGTGGTCGTGCGGATTCTGACACCGCCTCTGCGAGCCAGGCCAGGCCCCCCTGAAAGTGCCAACCCAGCAACCAGAGCCAACGCCTGCACGTGATGGCAAAAATTGTTAAAACCTGACACGTAGTCCGGATGAAATCTAGCTAAAAGTAATCACCTTTTTGCTAGCAGAGCATATATTTCAATTTATACTTTCTGAAATCTAAGCTTTTTCCTGGCCACAAATCTGTTCTTGGCAGTGTACATTTTATATTCTATGCATAGGCTGTAATGACTTGTAAAGGAGTTTTTAACATACTAATAAATTTCCCCCAATAAAATATTTTTTAAACGTTTTAATTGAGGAAGGACTACATAAGGTATGTCGAATTCATTTAATCATATGATCACTATTACTCATGAATATTAAAATTCCCATCAACAACTGCTTTCTGAGAAAAAGGAAAGTTATGTTTCTAAATCAAAAGTGAAACTTTGCAAACATAAAATTGATGAACTACAATGTGCATTGTACACCAAAAGGAAGGCTAGGATACTAATTCCTCCAGTTTATCCTTATAAGAACCTCTGGTGGAAAAATTAGACAATTTTTTTCCCCTCTAGGATGCTGAAGTTTATCTTCCATGTCTTTTAACCCCTCATTTATATTTTCCATATCCTGTTTCTCTGGGTGCATTCTTAGTAACTTCAGTTCTGTCTTTTGACTCAATAATTACTTTGTAGATGGTTAATTTGCTTTTTAACCCATCTACGGCAGGCAGATTAGCGGTCACCCAATGATATCCATGTCCTAAACCTGGAACCTGTGAATATGACAAGGGAGAACTAAGGTTGCAGATGAGTTTAAAGTTGCTAATTAGCAACTTTAAAGGGAGGTAGGGAACTTATCCTGGATTGCCGAGGCGCGCCCAATGTAATCACAAGGGTCCTAAAAAGTGGAGGAAGTAGGCAGAAGAAAAAGACAGAGACATGACAGCCTGAGACGATCTATATCGCTGGCTTTGAAGATGGAGGAATGGGACTATAAGCCATAGAATGCAGGTAGCTTTCTAGAAGCTGCAAAAGGCAAGGAAATGGACTCTTCCGTAGGCACTCCAGAAGGAATGCAATCCTGCTGACACTTTGATTTTAGCCCAGTGAGACCCGTTTTGGAATTCTGACTTCCAGAACCATAAGATAATACATTGTGTTATTTTAGGACACTAAATTTGTGATAGTTTGTTATAGTAACAATGGGAAACTAATATACTATTTAAGTTCTTGATTTTAACAATAATATATTAATATTTGGGGGTTCTATTTGTAGTTTTCTTGATCATTTTTAATAGTCTCCTGATCTTTGGTGATTCCATCATTTAAAAAATATTTTATACACAGTTATTTTTGGTTTGTTTTTAAACTTTTTATTTTGAGATCACTGTAAATTCACATCCAGTTGTAAGAAATAATGCAGAGATCCATGTACCCTTAATCCAATTTTAATGGTAACGTCTTGCAACGCTATAGTATAATATTACAACTGGAACATGAACATTAATACAGTCAAGATACAAACCATCTCCATCACCACAAAGATCCCTCATGCTGCCCTTTATACCACCTTACCCCCTCCTCAACCTCTGAAAACCACTAATCTGTTATCCATTTCTATAATTTTTCCTTTCATGAATGTTATATAAATCGAATTCGACATTATATAATATTTTGGGCTAGATTTCTTTCACTCAGCATAATTCCCTGAAGATTTATGCAGGTTGTTGCGTGTATCAATAGTTCTTTCCTTTTTATTACTAAGTAGTATTGCATGGTATGGATTACCACAGTTTGTTTAAGCATTCACATGTTGAAGGGCATCTGGGTTGTTTCCAGTTTGGGGCTATTATTAATAAAGCTGCTATACACATTCATGTACCAGTTTATGTGTGAACATAAGTTTTCATTTCCCTGAGATAAATTCCCAGGAGTTCAACTGCTAGGTCAGTTTCTTAAGAAACTGCCAAACTATTTTCCAGAGTAACTGTACCATTTTATAGTCCCACTAGCAATGTATGAGTAATCCAGTTTCATAACATGCTCACCAGCATTTGGTGGTATAACAATTTTTTATTTTAGCAATTCTGATAGTATATAGTACTAGTGATATGTAATTGGGGTTTTACTTTGCTATTAATGTTGAACATCTTTTCATGTACTTGTTTGCCATCTATATCTCCTCTTGAGTGAAATGTATCTTCATGTCTCTTCTTCGTTTTCTAATTTAATTGTTTGCTTTGTAGCTGTTGACTTTTGAATTCTATATTTGATTTGCAAATATTTTCTCCCATTCCTAGCTTGTCCTTTTATTCTTTTATTAGGGTCTTTACCAGAGCAAAGCTTTTTAATTTTGATGAAATCCAATTTACCATTTCTTCCTTTTATGGACCATGCTTTTGGTGTCATATCTAAGAACTCTTTGACAAGCCCTAGATCACAAAGATTTTTTTACTATGTTTTTTTCTTTTTAACCTAAAAGTTTTATAGTTATATGTCAGACATTTAAGCCTGTGATCCACTTTGAGGTAATTTTTTTATATAAGGTGTGATACTTAAATCAGGTTAATTTTCTTCTTTTTTTTTTCTTTTGCCTATGGATATCCAATAGCTGCTTCAATAACATTCATTGAAAAGGCTAATTTGTCTGTTAAACTACCTTTGAATCTTTGCCAAAAATCAGTTGGGTATATTTGTATTGGTCTATTTCTGAGTTCTCTGTTCTGGTCCATTGATCTATGTGTCTATCCCTTTGGAAAATATACACAGTCTTAAAATTGGGTAGAGTAATTCTTCTCATTATATTCTTCTTTTTCAAAATTGTTTCACCTACTCTCGTTGCCTTGATTTTCCATATAAATTTTAGAAAAATAATCATGCTGGGATTTTGATAGAAATTGTGTTAAACTTTTATATTAATTTAGGGGAGAATTGACATCTTTACTATTGGAAGTTGAATCTTCCAATCCATGAACATGGTATACCTTTCCATTTATTTAGATTTTCTTTGATTTCTTTCATCAGTGTTTTATAGTTGTCAGCTTACAAGTCCTGCACATGTTTTGTAAAAGTTATGCTTAAGTATTTCCTTTTTTTTTTTAAAGTGATTGTATATAGTACTGGCAGGAATGTAAAATGGTTCAGCCAATATGGGAAACAGTTTGAGGATTCCTCAAAAAGTTAAATATAGAATTACCATATGAGCTAGGTATGACCCCATAATAATTGAAAAGAGATACTCAAACATGCGTACACAAATGTTCATAATAGCACTATTCACAATAGCCAAAGGGTGAAAATATTCCAAATGTCCATCAGTGGATGAATGGATAAACAAATTGTGGTATACTCACATGACAGAATATTATTCAACCTTAAAAAGGAATGAAGTACTGATACATGCTACAGTGTGGATGAACTTTGAAGACATTAAGCCAATTGAGAGAAGCCATACAAAAGGTCACATATTTTATGGTTCCATTTATATTAAATATACAGATACCTAAATCCATATAGATAGAAAGCTGATTGGTGGTTGCCAGGGGCTTAAAGAAGGGAGAAATGAACAGTACCTGCTTAATGGGTATGTGGTTTTCTTTGGGAATGATGAAAATATTTTTGTAGTAGATAGAGGTAATGGGTACATACATTGTGAATGTATTAAATGTCACTATATTGTTCACTTTAAAATGGTGATATTTTGTTATATAAATTTCAACTCATAAATAAATTTACAGTTAAAAGAAGCAATTGTAAACGGTATTGCATTTTTAATTTCAATGTCCATTTCTAGTATATAAGTGTATAACTGATTTTTGTATGTTTCTGTTTTATTCTGTGACTTTACTGATTAACTTATTGGTTCTAGATTTTGGTTTATATTCTTTGGGATTTTCTATACAGATAATCATGTCATTTGTATATAGGGATGGTTTCATTAATTCCTTTCTAATTTATATATGTTTCCTTTTCTTTTCTTGCTTTATGGCATTGTTAGAACTTCCAGCACTATTTTGAATAAGATAGGTGAGAGCAGACATCCTTGCCTTGTTCCTAATGTTAGGGAGAAAACATTCAGTCTTTTACTATTAAGTTTAATGTTACCTGTAGCTATTTTGTAGATTCTCTTAATCAAGTTGTTAAAGTTCTCCTCTATTCCTATTTTTCTGAGAATATTTATCACAAATGGGTGAATTGTACCAAATGTTTTTTCTGCATCAATTGACACAATCATATAACTTTTCTTCTTTAGCTTATTAATACATTGGCTTACTTTGATTGATTTTCAATATTGAATCAACATTGCAGCTGTGGAATGAACTCCACTTGATCATAGTGTGTAAATCTTTTTATGTCCTGCTGAATTCTTTGCTAATATCTTGTTAAGAATTTTTGCATCTGTATTAATGAATGTAAACTTATTTATTTATTTATTGTCTTTGTCTGGTTTTGGTATTAGGTAATACTAGCTTCATAATAAAATGAATTGGTAAGGGCTACCACATGCCCCTCTCTGTCTCTGGTAATTTTCTTTGCTCTGATATTAATGTATTTATTTGAGACAGAGTCGTGCTCTGTTGCCCATGCTCAAGTGCTATGGCGTCAACCTCGTCAGCCTAGCTTACAGCAACCTCAAACTCCTGGGCTCAAGCAATCCTCCTGCCTCAGCCTCCAGAGTAACTTGGACTACAAGCATGCACCACCATGCCCAGCTAATTTTTTTCTATGTATTTTTAGTTGTCCAGCTAATTTCTTTCTATTTTTTTAGTAGAGATGGGGTCTCACTCTTGCACAGGCTGGTCTCAAACTCCTGAGCACAATCACTCCTCCCGCCTTGGCCTCCCAGAGTGCTAGGATTACATGCATGAGCCACTGTGCCCAGCCATGAAATCAGTTTATTTAGTATTAATATAGCCACTTATTTTCCTTCGATTGTTTGCATCATATATCTTTTTCCATCATTTTACTTTCAAACTGCTTATATTATCATATTTCAAGTAAGTTTCTTATAGCCAGCATAATGTTAGGTCATGTTTTTAGTCCACTCTACCAATTTCTTTCAGTTTGCATATTTAGACCATTTATATTTAATGTAATTATTGATATGTTAGGGCTTAAGGCTGCCATTTCATTTTTTGTTTTCTGTTTTTTCTGTTTTTCATTTCTCTGTTTTCTTTTTCATGCCTTCTTGAACATTTTTTTGAATGTTACTTGAACATACTTGAACTTTGAAATTATTTGAATATATTTTTGGAATTCCATTTTGATTTATTTGTGGTGCTTTGAGTATATCTCTTATATACCTTTTTTAGTGGTTGCTCTAGCAATTAGATATACATAATTGTTCAGTCTACTGGTGTCATCATTTTACCAGTTCAAATAAAGTATAGAAACCTTACCTCCTTTTACTTTCTTTTTATAATTATTTTAAATATTACCTCTACATATATTTAAAACCCACATAAGGCAGTGTTATAATTTCCGCTTCAACAATCAAACATAATTAAGGAAATGCAAGACAAAGAACATCATATTTTTGCTTACCATGATATTTTTTCCTTTCTGATTTTCTAAGGTTCCTATTTTTATCATTTCCTTTCTGTTTAGAGAACTTCCTTCAATCATTCTTTTAGGGTAAGGCTGCTGGCAACAAATTTTCTTCATTTTCTTTCATCTGAGAATATCTTGATTTCCCCTTCATTCTCAAAGACTATTTTATCTGGTTTCTAGGTTGACAGTTATTTTCTTTCAGCACTTGAAAAATGTGCCATTTCCTTCAGGCCTCCATGGTTTTGATAAGAAATCTGTTGCTGTCTGAATTGTTTTCCTCCTATAGGTAAGGAGTTATATCTCACTGCTCTCAAGAATTTTTATTTATCTTTAGTTTTCATAAGTTTGACTGTCATGTGTATTGGTGTGGATTTCTTTAAGTTTATGTTTGGGGTTCACTCAGTTTCTTGAATCTCTAGGTTTATATCTTTTGCCAAATTTGGGATGTTTTAGTCATTACTTCAACCTGCCCTTTCTCTTCTCCTCTTGAGACTACCATGACTCAAGTGTTGGATCTTCTATTATAGTCCCACAGGTCTATATTTTTGTTTTGTTTTGTTTTTCTGCAGTCTGTGTTCTCTCTGTTGTTCAGACTAGGTAATTTCTATTATTCTATTTTCCATTTCATGGATTCTTTCCTTTGTCCCCTCCATTCTGCTGTGGAGCCCATTTATGGAGTCTTTAATTTCAGTCACTGTGTTTTTCAGTTAGAAAATTTCCATTTGGTTCTTCTTTATCTCTTCTATTTCTTTCCTGAGACTTTCCATATTTTCATTTATTTCAGGCATGTTATTAATTGCTCAATGAAGCATTTTTATGATGGCTGCTTTAAAATCTTTGTCAGATAACTCTAATATATCTGTCATCTCAGATTTGACATCTATTGATTGTCTTTTTATATTTAGTGAGATTCTCCTGGTTATTGGAACGAGTGATTTTTCTAGTAAAACCTGAACATTTTGGAGATTGGAAGACTTTAAATCTTATTTAAACTTTCTATTTGAGCTGGCTTACTCTAAAACCACTTCAGCAGGGGAAGGTGAGAGGCCCTGCCACAATACTGCCAAGTAGGTGTAGAAGTTCAGTCCCCCATGTAGTCTCTGTTGTCACCCAAGGGGGGCGTGCACCTTGTTACTGCTGAAGGCAGGGGGTGGGGTAGGAGTTGTATTTAATAATTCTCCATTAGGTTTCCACTGATACCTTTTTGGCTGGTAGAAGTGGGATTGCCTTGTTACCGCTCCCCACATGGCCTCCACTGACACCACTGGGACAGATGGCTTGGTTACCACTGGGAAATAGTGAAAGTCCTGATATTCCATTTGGCCTTTGATACCACCCCAGTAGAAAGGACAAAGGGCACCATTGCTGCAAGATAGAGGTTTAAGTCTAGGCTTCCCACATAGTTTCCACTGACAGTGTGAGGAAATGAGGCTTGTTACTACCAGGAGTCTCCCTACTTAGCCTTTTTTGACACTACTGTGGGGTTAGGGTGCCTTGTTGCAGCCTGGTGAGTGTGGAAGTCTAGGCTCCCCTCTTGGCTTTTGCTGGCATGAGTAGAGGTAAGGGTAAACAATTTTTTTTCTGTGGTGTAACTAGAGTACAGCATTTATTCTTTAAAAGTTTTCTGTCTTGCCAAACTGTCCTGGTCCTTTCACTAGAGAAAGTTGGCTTTTTTTGTTTTGTGTATATGTGCCTGTGCTCACTGGTGCTTTCAAGTTGTTGGCTTCTTCAGCTACAAGTATAAGATGTATGAGGCAAAAGAAAACCCCAGAGAATTCAACACCATGTTGTGCCTTGGGTCCTAAGTCCTGGGCTGGCCTATCCTCTCTCCACCTTTTAGTCTTCTTCTGTTTATTTTATACATAATGTTCAGGGATTTTAATTGTGCTTAACTAGAGGAATAGGGAAACATATGTCTATTCTACCTTCACAGAAGTCAAAGTCTCCATACATATTTATTTTGTATTCTTTTGGATAATTTCAGTATCTTAAAACTTTGGGAATCTAAATTTGTTTTTTATGTATTTATTTATATTTTAATTTTTATGCACCTTCTTCCTGAGATACATTAAATTTTTTTCTGTTCTCACTCATGATACATTGTCTTCCTTATTCTTTTAAATTTTTAAGGGAAATCCTGAGGACCTAAATTAGGATTGCTTTCTTCAGAGAGGATTTGCTTCTGTTTTTGCTGGGAACCACTGCAGGGTACCAACTGGGGGCCATTTTAGTCCTCTTCGAGGGTCCTGGCTTCAGACAGAATTCTCAAGTTCAGTTTTCCTGTCCTACAGCAGGAGGCTCCAGGGTTAGTAGTCCAATTCTAGGGCTATAATTGGCATTTATACCCAGAGACATCGGGATCATTTGTTTACCAGTACTGTTTGTCCTTTCAGCTCACAGTTCATCTTCCTTCTTTCTTTTTGTGAGGAAGAGGTTGGTTCACCTTGAAGATTTTTCTCATTTTATTGCAAGTCCAGAAATGCTTTTCAAAAACTATGTTTGTTATAGTTTATCCAGGATCTGACAGTATTGTGGTTTCAAGGGCCAAATTCACTGGTAGAAAGGGAAACTCCTTACATATGTTACCTGTATTTCAAGTATTACCTTGAAAACTAGAAAAATGGTATTCCTCATGATTACCAGATTTTTGTTAAAAGGACAGACGTGAAGATTTTTATTGTTAGCATTTTAAATTCCTTAAGAGTTGTCATTTTAGTTAAGCGAGAGATTAGAATAATATTCCATTCTTAGTACCTACATCAAAACTGTGCCTTTCTCACTAAATGACCATAAGTGGGTTCTAGAAAGACATAAGAAAGACAAAGTTGTTCTTTCTCAGGAGTTAAGAACTAGGAGAAAACTAGAATATTAGAGGGTATAGGAAAATGGTGAATTGTGGCAGCTATGAAACATGGGCCAAACCCTTTAATAAATAATCCCTTTAAATAAAGGGATTTGTTCTGTGAAGTTTGGATTCGGTCGAGGGGGCCATACTTGGGGATCTGGAGGGCCACATACGGCCTTGATACCGCAGGTTCCTCACCCCTGGATGGCTCAGCCTCACTACAGAATTGCAACTGTAGCCTGAAAACTACTTTTGTCATTTTTCCCAAGAGAACAAAACAAATTTTTATTTTATGCTCCTGTAGCTAGTTCACTCTCATTGCAGTTTGGAAGGTACAGCTCACTGCATTTCATAGAGACATAAGTGAATTTGTGAGAGCCATATTGCTTTATTCATGACTCTTCTTTCCTCCATTTATTCAGTAAATAAATTTAAGAAGTCTCCCATTTCTTGACAAGCCAAGAATGAAACTTCAGCTGCTTCTCCCTCCAATTTTCCCTTCATAATTTTGACTCTTCTATTTTAGAATTCTATTCCAAGGATGACCCTGTATAAACTTAATTCTTCAATAAAAACAATAATGATTGTTAATACTTATATTCTGCCACATTCTGTTCTAAGCTCATTACATATATTTATTTATTTCATCTTCAAAACAATCCTAAGACATAGGTGTTTCAATTATCCTTACCTTACAGTTGAGAAAACTGAGGCACAGAGAAACAAATAACCCAAAGTCTCACAGTTAGAAATTGGTGGCACTGACAATTAATTGATCATAGGCTATTTGGCTCTAGAGTCTATACAATACTATTCTAGTATAGACTCTATATGGCTAAGACCGGACCCTGTATGTGTCATGATTTGGGTCTAACAACATAATGAAATGGAGTACTTTAGTAGGGAAAACAGGTTAAATCACAAATACATTTATTCCTCTAAAAACGGTATACCATCTTTCCAATTTTCAAGATTTTATTATCAACCATCTCTGCAGTTTGTTTACTCTTATTAAGCTGATAAAAAATCCCATTAGCTCAAACATTCATATCAAGAAAAAAATTAAATTTAAAAATATATATATATGGGGGGGAGGGGGGGAAAGGGCAGTTATTGAAACCTTAAAATCTGTATCCCCATCATATGCCGAAATAAAAAAAAATAATTAAAAAAAAAATAAAAATAAAATAAAAATATATATATATGTTAAAAAAAAATTCCACGCAGAGCAATTCACCAGCAACGTCATCAAGCAAGCTACAAGTCTACCCTTTGCCAGAGAGCAAGAAGACACTTAAGATCAACTCAAGAAAATAGCTTTAGTGTTTACAGAAGGTATACCTACATCAATTTGTCACACATTCCAGGGCCTCATAGCCCCCTTTTTGTCTAACTCCTAATCCAGTTTCCTTTTATAGTCTGGAAATAAGGAATTACCCAAGTGAGAGGGCCCTTCAAAGCACTGATGAAAATGGATTAAACATGGAGATATCCCCATCCCTGTTCTCAAAAGTTAAAAATATTGTATATTAGCACAGAAAGAGAATATCCTTAGATAAACTCTGTTGTGTTCTAATGAGTTTGTGTTTCCCTCTTTTTGATAATATCTTCAATTTCTTCTGAGACTTTTCCTTTATAGTCATTTGGTTCTATTGCTTTTAACTTCTCTTGGTACTCCAGTGGCAAACCATTTTCTTTTGCACCCATGCAAATAACCTAGAAATGGATAAAACAAATTAGGAATGGATAAAACAATTTAGCATACCACAGTTTTATTGGCATTGTCAGAGTATGAAATATTAGCTTTCACATAATAACTCCAGAATAAACAATTATAGAACAAAATACAGTCTTTCCTCTCACACTGAGCATGAATGCTTAGGGAGTTTTCAAAGCCACATAAAGCATCCTCATAGAATATCAATTTTACTCAATAATATTCAAAATATTTTTATATTAAAGACAAAAACATCTTATTATATGAAATTTGCATGACCTTTTAAGAAAAACATCAGTCTTCAAAAAAATTTAAAGTTTATAGGGACAGTTTTGGTTTTAATCCTCGATTCTGCTCTTGCTCTGAATCAGATGTGGAGGAATAAATGGCAGCTGGGTTCAAGTGGCACTTTCAAGATCTATACCAGGCTAATTTCTCTAGGATTTATACCAGAAAATTCCAGATTAGGCCCAGGAACTGGGTTACCCACTACAGGTGCCATGTCCTGATGGGGCCTGACAAGTACCTAAGTTTGGGTTTCTGAGAAGGGATGTTGGGGGTCTCTATCCCACATTCTTGTCTTGTGCTTGCAGGAGTGGTTTCCCTGATTCTGAAAGGCAGTGTGACTTGTCTTTCTCCATCTAGGGATGGAAAACATTTCAGCAGTAGGAAATATATTTCTTCCCCATAAAAGCGAATTTTGATATTCATAAAATACTGTTTATGGAAAAGAAAATATCATAAAAAAGCATATATATAGACTAAGTCTATTAAACATACACTTATATTTGTTCTTTTCTGCTTTAAGAAAGAAAATACATGGCTAGAATTCTGATTCATGTAAATTTCTAAAAGCTTTTTTTTTAAGTTTTTTTTTTTTTTTTTTTTTAAGAGACAGGGTCTTATTGCCCAGGCTGGAGAACAGTGGTGTGATCATAGGTCACTGTAACCTTGAACTACTGGGTTCAAGCAATCCTCCTGCCTCAGCCTCCCAAAATAATGGGATTATAGGTGTGAGTCCCCATGCTTAGCCTCTCCAAGTTTTTTTTTAATAAACAAAGTTTTATTAATATAATTCTATCATTACAGATAAATCTGAACAATTTTTGTTGAATTTGTACTTTAGGTAAATACTTGTTGTTTCTGTACTTAAAAACATTTTGATTAGAATGATTTAGTCATGTGGAATTTAAAACACACAAAGCCTTTTAAAAATGAGATGCTCTTTATCTTATCTCAGTGAAAATTAAAAAGTAATCCCAGAAAGTCTTTGCAAATAGCTTACCTTTTTATATTGGGGTGATGGGGGAGCACTCTCATAATTTGTCATCAGATAACTTCGACAGGTTATTTCTCTTCCTTCTTGAGTTGTAACCTTAACTTCTATTACAACATATGTTCCACTTTTAACCCCTTCTTGCCTGAAATCAGAACAGCCCAATTTTAACCATATTTGACCTAGCCAATTTAGTTTACTGGGTAAGGTCTTTTAGTCAGGTAAAGGAGGTATAGGATTAAAAATCTAACTATATATGGACATACTTGCTCCCTTTGTATTTTGGGATATAGTAAAACATAAAAATACTACCACATCAAATGTAAGCTTAGCATTTCAATTAGAAAGTCTGAGACTTAATATTACTTGGTATATTCCTAACACAACCTTCCATCCTGTCTGAAAACATGCTTCAATATAGTTATTTTCATCTTTATACCTTGAAACATTGTTCTTTAGGCTACAAAAATAGACTATGTGTTCTGACAGCAAGAGAATATCCACCCAGAGAAAAGCAGAGACGATAGTTCGTTCTTGTTCACAAGTGACATAAAAATATCAGGCATCTGCTTTTCTCAAGGCCTTCTCTTTTCTACCAACTTTCTGTGTAGGAAATATTCTGCCACACAACTCTGAGAGTTCTATATATAAAAAGTATCAATGCATCTCTAACATGTTATTAAATGCCTTTACAAATTATTACTTACTGATCCAACTGCCATCTTAAATAATTGTTCTTTAAAAACTTACAGTGTTTTTAAAATCAATAAAAATATGTAACAATTACAAATATCTTTATGCCTTTTAACAATATGAAACTATAAAGAGAAACTTTTGTAAAAGACAGATAAAACAAAAATTAAGGACTTTGATCTTTTACATAAGAGAGTATAAACATTCTCCCAAATCTCAATCAGAAAGTGTGACCTTTCTAGACTTTTTAGCAAACTCACATGATTATACCTTTTATGTTGACTCTAAAGTATAAAGAATATATGGTTTTGAAAAACTGACACACATATACGCATCCTTGCAAATAATCTACTTTCTGAATTAATTTTTAACTTATAATTAGAAGCTACCTACTCATCCAGAGAATTTAAATTGCTTTTGTTCATTTTCCATACTATTCCCCACACTTCATCGCCAGGACTTTGAAAAATGGTGGCTATACCTCCATGCCAAGTTGGACTTGTTTTGCCTTGGGAATTGCCAAAGTCAAGTTTAAAATCCTACAAAGGAAATCAAAGTGATATGATCAATATCCACTTGAACCCCAATTTCCCTCCTCAAAAAGAATTTACCTTGAACTCCATGCAATTAAAACATTCAATAAACTGTGAGTTCCTTCTATGCATAAGAAGTTGTAGAAAATACAGAATTAAACAAACAAGGACCCAGATCTCAAGGACTATGTATTTTTAAATATTTTTCTTTAAAGTGAAACAAACAGTGAATATGTACAGATATCTTAATAAAAAAAAAAGGCTTAAGGAAAAAAGAAATCCCATAACCCCAATGCCTTAACACAATTGCTTTCATTTTTGAAAATTACTTCTTAGTCTTCTTACATATGCATATTTTTACTCAGAGACAAGCTGAGTGTTAGCTATATGGGGATTATAATATTCTCTCTACTCTTATGTCTGTAGAGTATCCTATCAGCATATATCACCATATTTGCCCTAAGGGAGCTGGCATTTGAGAATAGATGATTTGTATACTCATGGACATTAATATTCATGAATTGTACTAATTCACCTACAATAATAAGAGCAGCTAACACTGAAAAATGATTGGGTGTGATACACTGTGCTATTAGTGTTATATGGACTAACTCTTTTTATACTACTAGAAACTTTATTATACCCATTTTACAGCAAGAAAAAGAGGCTTAGAAAGATTAAGTAACTTGCATAAAGGTCTCAAAACTAATGAGTAATGGAACCAGGTTTCTAGTTTAGCTTCTTTCCTCACAGAGGTGGGCAACAGGGGATAGAGTTAATCTCAGGGAATATTAAAAATCCTTACTTGGCTTGTTTGGTCTAGGAAGCTTTCCATCTTTTTGGATCTTAGTTTCCTTACTAGTAAAATAAAAAAAGTTGGACTAAATGGTAACTCTAAGGTCCTTTCCAGGTTTACATTTTATCCCTGTCACTTATATCTTCTCAAAAACCTTGTCAGATATTCAGGAATAAAGTTGGTTTGCATTACCACTACTTTCAGTCAGGATATTGGATGTTCTAGGACCAAGTATCCCTGGCAGAACAGTAGATCTGATAAAGTTACAACCCACACCAGGGACTGGTTGTTTGTTGCTAAAGTTAACAATTTTCATTCCTTATCCTGCTCCACTTCTCAGCTGCTGGTGACATAGATAATTACTCTCTCGGTCCACCTCTTTCCTGACTTTCAGGCTGTTGCCTGATCTCAATTTCTTTTGCCAACTCCCACCCCTGCCACTTTATCTTAAACTGTTGGTTTCTCAGGGCTCAGTCTGGGCCATTTTCTCTATTCATTTTGCAATTTGCCTAAGACAATCTCATTTTGCCTCCAATGGCTTCAAATACCATCTAATACTCCAATCATCTTTAAACCAGCCCAGATTTCCCTTCTGAGCTTCAAAAGTGCTTATTAGCACACAGTAAGTACTTAGTAAATGTTCACTAATACTTTTCTGTTCACTTGACTATCTAGCAAGCATTTCGAATTCAGGATCTTCAAAGTGAACTTAGAATTTTTCCCTCTAAAACTGGATTCGCTTCTTCTCTCTGTAAACATTACCATCATCTACCTCGTGCCAAAAACGTGAGTCATCCTTGATATTGCCTTCACACTTAACCACCAAGCTTTCACAATGGTACCTCCTAAATATCTCTCAAATCCATCTACCCATCCTTGCCACCACCTAGTATAAGGGCCATTTATCTTTAACATGAATTGCTGCAAAAGCTTCCTAACTGGGCTCCCCACATACACTCTTGCCCCCTTTCAAATCCATTTTCCATAGTGACCAGAATGAGCTTTTGAAGATGTACATCTGATATTTCATTTGCTTCAATTCTGCAATGGGTCTTCTCATTGCTTTTGAGTTAAAGTCCAAAGTCTTATTTGGCCTCTGTGGTCCTGTAAGATGTGGCCCTTCCCTATCTCTCCAGTCTTCATGCCACATCCCCTTTCCACAATGGCTAGAAGATCCAGCTTCTTTCCTCAGATCCTTTGCAGATGCTATTCCCTGTTTTGTTTACTCCCCAGTTATTCAGGTCTCAGCTTAAAAGTCACATTTTCAGCGGGGGTGGGGGGTGTTCCTGAATATCCTGATTGGGTCAGGTCCCTGGGTCATATACCCCACTGCACCTTGCATAGCTTCTTTTTAAAAATGACCATACCTGTAGCTAAATAATCATCTGTGTGCTATCTCTTCCCCCTGCCCTGACTATAAGCATTTGAACTCTCCTTCTATATTTGGGAAATTCCCTACCTTGCTAGTTTGGGGATAGGGAGTACCAGAGCCTCCCAGCCATTTTTGAACCTTCAAAGTCAAGAAGTTCGTTCTTGTTTGCAGTCAGGGGATGGGTACATGGCCAAGACTTAGCCAATCAGGACCCTGTGGGCTTTGAATTAGAAGCTAATGCCCAAGGACAGCAGGGGGGACTCCGCCTTGGTGGTAGCAGACACATCTAGGTCTCACGAACTGCAGGGATATAGTACAGTGGCAGGCAGAGTCTAGCACAGGTGTGCTGGTGATGCACAATACAGCATCCATGTTTACCAGGTTCAACAGTGGTACAACAGAGGCTCCATGGGCTGGTTCTGTTGTGCGATGCTGGCTGTGTTACATGCTGCGCCTCCCTTTATGCCTGCCTGTTTTGTCAGCTTTGTACTCCTGCCTTCCTGGTCATTCTGTGAGCTATCCGATAAGCTTTCAATACATTCTTTTTTCTTTTTTTCTGCTTAAATCAGCCAGTTTCTGTTGCTTGCAACTAAGAACTCTGACGAGGTTAGCAGAGATCATGTTTGTCTAGTTCGACGCTGTCAAAAGGTTTTGTACATAATCCGTCTGCACATCTCTTCTATAGACTGGGGCCTCAAAACAGAAACTTTACTCAATCATCTTTGTGTCCTCGGTGTTACGTGCCAGAAGAATATGCACTAAACGAATGAATGTATGGGACCGAAGAGCGATGATTTATGGCTGGTTATGGCTCATCTGGCCGCCTGATGTAACTACACACTGCTGTTACTATGGATAAGACACGGTTCCAGCTTTCGGGACCTCCCAGATCAGGAGTGAAAGACAGGTAAACGGAGTTTTACAATGCCAGGTGACAAGCCCTGTGACAGAGGTATCTACAGAACAGAAAGCAACTGATTCTCTGAACTCGGGTCGGAGAAGGCTTCTCGGATGTACCAGGGACCTGTGAGGATGCCCCTCAGTTAGTGGACAAGACAGAGGCGGCCAAATCTGTGCAGAACGAGCCGCAGGTGGACATGTCAGGAAGCGGAGAGCCCGGGAGGGCACCGTGGGCAGGCCGGGTAGCACAGTTCCGCAGGGGTCAGGAATGGGGAAGTGAGGGCAGCGGAGGTGGTGGACTCGCCCAGGAGGCAGAAGCCATAGCACCAAGAACCCTGGTGTACTCTCCCCTGGAAGAACTGCATTCCTGGCCCGTTCCGCCCACGCGTGGCCCCGAGGAAGTGACTTCTGGAGATCCCGGCCCCGTCGCGCGTACAACGGGCGCGACGCCCGCAGGCGCCGGCCGGGGGCGCTCACCTTCAGGCGGGCCACGCAGCAGAACGCGGCCGAGGGGTTTCGGAGGTGGATCCTCTCCGTCAGCAGGTTGCTGCCGTAGGCGAAGTACAAAAAAGTCTCCTCCTCCTGACCTCGGCCGTCCTCGAAGTTCGAGTTCGCCATGTCCCGCACAGCCCTGGGGTCCGTGGCACAGGTGTGAGGGAGCCGACTGCGAGCACGGCCCACTGACAGCCGGACCGGCGCCTCGGGGTTAGAGGACTGGCGGGAAGCGTGGGCCGGGCCAGTCGAGAGCCAGCGCTCTTCTGATTGGCTGCCAGCACCCATCGACGTGAGTCACCCCCTTTGATTGGCCAAGCCTCACTATCTCCTCCGCTAAGACTTTGAAACTCTTTGTCCTGAGGCAAACCCGGGCTGATTCCTCATTGAACACGCTGCTCTGATGTCCCGCCCCCTTGCTCACGGCTCCCTCTGATTGGCTGGTGGGCGGGTACTACGCGGCGGCGGGTCAGGTCCAGTGGGTGGGCTTTGGCTGAGGGTTGCTGTGCGCGGCTGGTTTCTGCCTTTTGGACTGCGCGCGTGTGGGTCTTTGGTGGTTTCTGCGCTTTAGGAAGCTCTGGTCAGATCTGAGGCGAAACAGCGGCTCTGGCTACGCCCGGAACGGTTCTCCCCTCACGCAGCAACTCACCCTGTCCTGTCCTCCCCGGTCCAAGGAGTCGGTCGGGAAGGGTCTGTTCGCCCCACCTGCTGGTTTCCATACCCCCAGATCTGATCATCAACCTGACACCTTTTCTGAGGACTCTTCGGCTTCTGCAGAAGCCCCTCTGAATTCCTGGGGCTCCCTTCCCCGACGGAAGTAACGTGCGTGGGTTCAAATCCCGGCACTGCCATTACTAGCTGCGCACCCTTGGGCACCTCCGGTCTCCGTTTCCTCCTTTTAAATAGAGAGTGTAATATAAGTTCATGATCACAAATAAACGACCTTATATTGTTAACTTGGGGGTGAAGATAGGAATATGAACTCAGGGCCAAGCAGCAATGCTTATCCTTGGCACCCAGATGCTGATCTCTAAATACTACTCCCCTCTAAAAAGTACCAGGGCTGGTGCCAGGTCAGGAGGCGAGAATGAATAAGGACAGACTGGAATATTTTGTGCCAGAAAGTCAGGATGCAAACCTAGAAAAACAAGATCCTTTCAAAAGGACACGGGAGACAGATCAAAGTATCGTCCACTGGCCAAAATTAGAATAATTTGAGCATCAAAAATAACAATGACTGCACACTGCAAAATGATTGAAGACATTAAACATAAAAAAGTCATTTTCCCAAAAAGAGTAATCCAAATTTAAAAAAAAAGAAATTTTTTTTAATCTCATTTGCCACACTATTGGTGGTGACTACTACACCAACTCTTTACTCTGGAAAGTAGTAACTTAAGAAAATAAATTAAACATTTATTCTGCCTTTCTAGTAGCAGTTGTATTTCAGGGTAACCAAATAGCACCAGTTGATGAGGAAACAGTTCTCTTTACAAAAGTATACCAGCTAAATAATGTAAAATGAATGATAGAATTAGAAAAAAAATTCACTATTTTTGTAGCATCTAATGAACTAATTAATGCCAGGATCATCAAAGTAACCGTTTGATGAAAAGGTGTTAGAAAACAGGATATTCACTTGGTGCCAAATTATCCCCAGGTATTGCTGCTGGCCATCAGGTTAAAAATGTAACCACACAGGAAAATCTTACCCCTCCCACCTTAACCCAAATCAATCTTAATCACCACTAAAAGCATAGAAACCTGATATTAAGCATCTCCCAAGGTGATGCAAGATGAAGCTCCAGCATCATCTATGAAGAATTGTTTCCAAAAATCTTTAACCTCAACATAATCATGCTTTTAAATCTATCTTCCTGTCTCAGGAACTACAAGGGTAGAAGAATAAAATGACAACAGGAAGAAACAATCAGAAAAACCCAGAACAAATGGTGGGACATCCTACTGAACAAATGTCTCAGTCTCTTTAAATAAGTCTGTGTCATTTTGTTTTTTACAGGCATACTGAGGAAGGGTTGACTATTAATAGATTAAAAGAAATTTAGGAGACATAATAACCAAATGCGTG
Organism: Mirza zaza; assembly: GCA_008750895.1. Lineage (NCBI taxonomy): Eukaryota > Metazoa > Chordata > Mammalia > Primates > Cheirogaleidae > Mirza > Mirza zaza. Next base: position 69,071 of record VSMD01037024.1, read on the forward strand.
GTTTCTCCTCAGTTGATTCTGGTTAAATAGAGCAGATATAAAAGATATCTTGGGGACTATTGAAAGAAATTTGAATTTGGACTGGGGTATTAGAGGATATTAGACAATTGTTATTAGGTGTGATAATGGTATTGTGCTTATAGAGAAAAATGTCTCTATTTTTAGACATGCATTCCAGTGTATTTAGGGGTGAAATATTTGATACCTATATTTTAAAATAATTTAGAAATAAAAATACAGAAAGTGTTAAATGTTAAACGGAGTGATATGTATGTGGATGTTCATTATATTATTCTATCAATTCTTTGTATATGTTTGAATATTTTCATGTTAGAAAAAGAAAACAGGTGATGTGGAAAGCACTTGCCATAGAGTGAGCACCCAATATGCAATACCATTGTTGTTACATAATCTGCAAATAGCAAGATCATACCTCCTCCCAGCACCAAAGGTTAAGGCAGAACTTGAAATATATATTTTGTCATTTCAGGGAGCAAGTTGCTTTATTGGCAAATCATGCTCTATTGCACCATAAATTTTCAAAGGCCCTACTTGAGAACACTACCATTTAAAATGTCCTGCTTTAAAAAAATTTTTAAACATCTAAACTATATTAATTAATTAAAAAGATATTTAATTTATTTTCCTATATTCCTCACTAATTGCTTGATTTCATGACAATTAATTTTTCTCAATACTATTTTGCAAAAATCTTCTGAGGTTAAGTAAGCATTGTTTCCTTTTTTTTTTTTTTTTTTTTGAGACAGAGTCTCACTTTCTTGCCCAGGCTAGAGTGAGTGCTGTGGCATCAGCCTGGCTCACAGCAACCTCAAACTCCTGGGCTCAGCGATCATACTGCCTCAGCCTCTCAAGTAGCTGGGACAATGGGCATGCTCCACCATGCCTGGCTAATTTTTTGTATATATATTTTTGGTTGATCAATTAATTTCTTTCTATTTTTGGTAGAGATGGGGTCTTGCTCAGGCTGGTTTCAAACTCCTGACCTCGAGCAATCCGCCCGCCTCGGCCTCCCAGAGTGCTAGGATTACAGGTGTGAGCCAACACGCTGGGCCTAAGCATTGTTTCCTTAAACACTGAAAATCTTTCCTTACTCCAAGCATTTATTATGTTTAGCTTCCCTGTGTAGATTGCAGTGTACCGACCCATGTTGGCCAGCAAGCGGCAGTAGGTAGCAAGCCTAGTTTTGTTTTTGTGTTTGTTTTCCCCAATTTAACCACAGGTTAGTGTTAGTTAACACTCACTGAGCACTTATTAAATGCCAGGCACTGGTCTAAATTCTTATATATAGTATCTCATTTAATCCTGAAAATATCCCTATGTAATAAGTACTAGTATTATTTTTTTTTTACGGTGAGGAAACTTGGGTGCAATAGGTTGACTAACTTGCCCTAGTGATGTGCTGCTTCCCAAATTGTAAAATCCTGGTGCTCTAGATATAACTATTTATTAATAACCCACTTTCCAGTATAATTGCTATTCTATGTGTAAGGGTATTATGAAATGATGATTCTAGCTTTCAATTACTTAATAAAGATAATGATAAACATAATGAGGTCAGATTTCATCCAAATGCCATCTCTTAAGCCAGTAGTCTTTAAAGTTTTTTGATTGTATCATTAAAAGTTTTTAAGCATACACACACGCAATTACATATGTATATTAATATACATTAATATTAATATGTAGTTATAGTAGTCTATAATTATAACATATATAAATATATAAAATATATAATATCTACAAAATAGAGATTTAGAAATAAAAACTATTTTAATGTTATGTTAATTGTAATAGTTTCGCTCAATTGTTGGCCAATCTCAAAGCAAATATACATGTAGGTCAAAGTTAATTATAAATAATAGTGGATGGAAATCCACATTGCAAATAGTCCTCCTGTGAATTTCCATTTTTTGGCTGACCTTGTCAGATCTTACTAGATCATCATTATTTTTACACCATAATGAATGTGAAGCTTGTACCAGAAGTTGAGAAATGTCAGCTCTCTCTTTTCTTTTCTTATACTTGAACTTTTAGTAAGAACTCAAGTCTAGTTCTTTGTAGAAATCTTTTTAATCATGTTTCCATTTTGTGAGAATTAGTTAATTCTCTATAAATCCATTTAACCAAGCTTGGGTAAATGTCAGTAAATCCCAAGACACCATGAAGTGAATGAACGAATGACAGCAGGTGCCACCATCAGCCCCTCCCCTAGGGGAGACATTCCTCTTCCTCCCCCAGGACAGCTCACAGCTTTTATGTGACAGATGACTGTCTGACTGACTGAGGCTTCTGCTATTACATAAAGTAAAGAAAAATTCTTATTTTAGTAAATAAGTATATTTACTAAATATACTAAGGTAAATGTTAAGTATAGGAAAGCAAAATTCTAATATTTTAGGTTAAAAATAAATAAAAATAGAATTTTATTAGTTTTCACACCTCAGCAGATCAACTTGCTCATCCACTTTGAATACCATTGTTGTAATCAATTTTAGCGTTTTCCATTTACCACACTTCAAGGGAAAACATTTGCACAGGATAGCACGTTGCTGTGTGTCTGCTGAGGAAGGCTGTGCAGGCAAGGCCATTCAAGGGCAGTAGTACTCTAATGGGATAGACAAGATCCAAGTCTCATGAGCCTGTCTCTTAGCTCTGTGGGCTGAGAAATACAATCTTGTCTGTACTGCCAGGGGGAGCAAATTCACACTAGCCAGACTCATAAGAGATGGATGGATGCCAGTTTGTTGATGTACAATGAGAACTGTAACAGATAAACCAGGTACTTGTGTTCACTAATCAATGCATTTTCTCTCACTAGGAAAATAAATCCTTATAAATCACCAGCTTAGCATGTTTGAGCTACAACAGGAGATCAGGTGGCTAGAGTGGAAGGAACAAGACCAGGAGCAATAGGAGATGAGGTAGAGAGACAGTCAGGGGACAGGTCATATCAGCCCTTAGAGGCTATGTGAAGGAGTTTGGATTTTATTCTAAGAGCTCAAAAGCTATTGGGGTATTTTAGGTAGAAATATGATCTGAGTTACAGTGCAACAGGGTAATTTTGGATGCTGACTTGACAATCAATCTAAAGGAGATTTTTTTTAAATGATAGCTAAGAAACGAGTAAAGAACCTACTGCAGAAATTTTGACAAGAGTGGATGATGGTTTTCAACCAGGTGAAACTGCAAAAAGGACTAATTTGGGATTTTTTCTTTTCTTTTTTTTTTTTTTGAGACAGGGTCTTGTTCTGTTGCCCAGACTAGAGTGCAGTGGCATCATTATAGCTCACTGTAACCTCAAACTCATGGGACCAAGCAATCCTCCTGCTGCAGCCTCCCAAGTAGCTGGGACTACAGGTGCATGCCACCCAGCTAATTTTTCTGTTTTCTGTAGAGACAGTGTCTTGCTATGTTGCCCAGGCTAGTCTCAAACTCCTGGGCTCAAGTGATCCTCCTGCCTTGGCCTCCCAAAGTGCTAGGATTATATGTGTGAGCCACCATGCCCAACCTCTAATTTGGGATTTTTTTTTTTTTTATGGTAGAACAGACAAGACTTGGTGAGGGATTGGCTATGTGATTCCATATTTACCAAACAATCTTCCAATTATAATTTGCCTTCTTAGTAAATTTTCCTTCTAGAGAAGGAAGCACTGATCAGAAAACACAGGTGTCTGATTTTCCTGCTAATTCTAGGTTTTTCCCTGGGATTTCGTACCTGTATCTAAGAGGATTGGGTCACTTTTTCACTGAGCACCTAGACTATATCTTGAAACACTCTAAGCTGGTCTCAGCGTGTTTTAACTTGTGGGCTGAGTAGTACAGGGAGAGAATCTGAGCAACACAGAAGAAGAAAGCAGACCACGGCCAAATCAGAAAAGGGAGGTAGAGAAAAAGTCCTGAACACATTCCAGTGCCTGCTCCAGCTGACACCAAGACTCAGTCGAATTTCTTAGGATTCACAGACACTTTCCTAAGTCTTATACTCCAGACCACTCTGGTAATGAAATAAAGGATTCTTATTAAATGCATATAGTTTATGTGGAAAGCAGTGTATTTAATCCCAAACAGTATTTTAGAGTGTGTCTTCTAGCTCTCAAAGTATTTTGTTAAGCCCACATTAAAGTCGATATGTATTAATGATCTAGAATATAGAGAAATCATCATTTATTATATATGGTTCCAGGTTATATAGGCATTATGAAATAAACATTAATCTCTAAGAACTACGAGGATGTGGAATAAACAGCTATTGAGAAAGAATTCTATTCACTGCCTAAAACCTGAAATGAGTTACCTTTGACTCATGTCTCCTGACACCCTATCTGCAATCAGCCAGTGAGGTGTGCGGCTACTGCCTCCCTCTGCCCCACCTTCCTCACATTCCTGCGCTCCCCACCCTCTCCCTGCCAGGTCGTCTAACACGTGGATTGGGTGGATTGCGGCCACAGAGCCCCATGGTGGTCTCTCTGACCCTGCTTTTCTGTGGGGCTGGAGAAAGAGGTGCAGGGGGTACAAGAAGAGGGCACAAATCACAAAGGATGGCACAGAGGTGGCTTTGGGGAATGACTTCAATTTCAGCAGAGCAAGGGGTTGATATTAGGAAATGGGAGACGAGTCTGGAAGGAAACCAGCACAGTTTATGGGAGGGCCTTAAATTTTGCATCAGAAAGTTCAGACTACTTGGTGGTCGAAGGATCATGATTTTTGACTTTTGAACAGGGTTTTTTGACTTCTGCACCTTTTGAAAATCAACCGTGTGACTGTGTTTAGGATGGTTTGAGAGAGGATGGGATAGGGAGCCAGCAGAGTGCTAGATACAAACAAGTTCATTGCAATAGGCAAGGTCTTAAAAGCCTGAGCCAGGGATGGAAGCAGAGAGATGGAAGGGAGTGAAGACATACCATTTAAATTTGATTTTATCATCTCACTCCATTTGGTAAAAACCTGTAGAGGCTGTCTTTTGTCCATTACTTTATTCAGTCTCTGTGCAAGTGCTATGTTATCTGATTCTATTCTGTCCGGCCAGTCTGATTACTCAGTAGATGGTAAATCCTTTGGAGGCAGGGACCACACCTTCTATTTCTGTATACCTACAGTGCTTACCAAAGCACAGATGAATAATAAATATTTGCTGATCAATTGAGCCAGACGCAGAACCTCCTCTACATCACACAGGCTCCCAAATCCTTTTTTGTCTATGATTGTTCCAGCTTTCCTTGATTTACTTAGAGGCACTTGTCCTTTGGTTCTGATTAAAGATTTAGAAATTTATGCTAATGTTTTAGCATATTACAAGCACTGTTTGTTACCCATGGTAGTATTCATATGTACATCTCCTGCCAGCTTATGGTCTGCCACGTGGCAGGGAGGCATGCCAAAATATATGGAAGCAGGAATGTTCTGGGAGGAAAATGATGTATTAAAATTCCAGTAGGCAATAATTTCTCAGGATGTTTGACAGATAATCTGTATTCTTGTTTTGAGAATAACCCCAAAGAGTAGTTCCAATGTAGTTTATTGTTTAGTGCTTAGTAAATGGTCTCCTTTGATATATTTATATCTCCATTTATATCTGTAACTACATACTTTGTTTTTGTTTTTGTTTTGAGACAGGGTCTCGTTCTGTCACCCATGCTAGAGTGTGGTGGTGCCATCATAGCTCACTATAATGTCAAACTCCTGGGCTCAAGCAATCCTCCTGCTTCAGCCACCCAAGTATCGGGGACTACAGGTGCGTGCCACCACACCCAGCTAATTTTTCTTTTTTTTTTTTTTTTTTTGTAGAGATGGAGTCTCACTATGTTGCCCACATTGGTCTCAAACTCCTGGCCTCAAGTGGTCCTCCTGTCTTGGCCTCCCAAAGTGCTAGGATTACAGGCATGAGCCACCACGCCTGGCCTGTAACTATACACTTTGGAAAGGCATATATTTGTCATTGAAAAGACCACCAGCATAGCTAAATAGTAGGAAAGAGAGACTTATTGGCAGTATCAGTTTGCAAACTGAGAAGAAACAGTCTCCAGCGTGTGCCAAAGGTGCTCTCTCTTAAAAGACAGGAAGAACAGTCTGGGTTTTGTGTCTCAAGGTGCCTGTATCACTCAATAATCACATGTAATCAGCAGATTTGGCGGAAAGTTATACATATTTATGAGGGGAGCCGAGGACATGTGCAATGGGCAAACATATATGTAACATACATCACATGTTCAATCTGGGGGTGAGGTTTTAGCATTAAAATGAGGTGGAATTTGGCTCATTACATCAAAAGGTGAACCATAGGACACAAAGACAGTTTGTACCAGCCTCTGTACACTGGCTGGAACCGGCTTAATGTCTGCAGCTGCTTATAGGAAAAGAATGTACGGCTGCTTCCCTATCCAATCAGAGTCGTAGTGGTCTGGGATGTAAACAAGCCTGATAGCTCCTATTGTTAGGGAGGTTAGAGCTGTAGGAATTTAGACATTTGCCATGCCAGCCAGGCCCTGAAACCTGACCCATAGGTAATTTTGTTTCCTTAACCTTAGGCTAAATCTTAGTTGATAAAGGGAGGTCTATTTTGGTCTTTCCCATCACAAACTAAACTATTAACGATGATTATCTGTGGGAAGGGAAATGGAATTGGAGAAGTGGGAACAAAGGGGGGAGGTGGAACAAAAGCTTTCATTTTAAATTCTGTATTTTTTTGTACTTAGCATGTATTCTTATGTTAATTTCATTATTTTAAAATACTCATACTATTAAAATACATACATTATTAAAATTTGGAACAAAAGTTTATATCTTATGGAATTTGGAGTCAATATCTGGAGATCTAATGACAGACAGGAGGATAAAAAGAGGGTGATGGCTAAATAAATTGCCCGAAGAGAAATCAGACACAGCAAATACATTCCCAAGTAGTCCTGCCTCTGAATACATCTATCAGATAATTAGGCCAGATCAAATCAATCTTGCTGCATGGAAAAACATAGTCTCACCCTGAGAGGCCAGAACCTCCTGCTGCCTTTCTGCATGTTCCCTCTTTACCCCCTCAGACGTCAGCAAATACAAGAAGTGGAATTTTCCCAGTCTGGTTTAGAAGTCCACACATGTGTTCTAGGACAGTGACCTGCTAGATCCCACTGCCAACCTTAATAGTCACTTCTGGAAGGTACTGGAAATACAATTCAGCAATCTAGACCTATGTCATTTACCATAGCTATATTAGATTAAGGTGTATCAATCCCAAGATTTACTACTGTTAATGTTAAAGTCTGACAAACTGCATCATAGTTAATATGTTTATTTCCTCAGCTTATTATAGTCACGGTATTTATAACACTGTACATGTAGTTGAAATTAAAATGGAAAAGAAAAATCTTACTGCTTGTATCTACTGCCAGTAATAGCAGGAGTAACATTTTAAACTAGAAGATAGATTTACTTAAAGTAAAATCCTAATGTTTCCCTTGGGTGTAGACCTTGTTCATTTCTTCCTAGAAAGAAATTTAAACTCAGTAAATTCTTAATATCGTGTATAATAATTAGATGAGAACCAAGAGTTCTCTTAATGCCCATTTTAAAAAGAATGGCTTTGGCATGAAGCCTAGTTTAAGCATTAGGAAACATTTATGGAAAGTGATAACTATGCTAGAGTTCTCTGCTTAATTAACGTACTTGGATTTCATGTTTTCAATATGTTCAACAACATTTAATCAATTATTAACTCTTGTTAGAGACATACACTCAAATGAAGAACTTTAACTATTTAAAAAGAAAACCTCTAAATGTTTCAAAATCTTTTCAGAAAAGCTGCCCTAATGCTGGTATCAACCTTTTTATTATTATTTTCTTCCTTCACATCAATATAACACCTCCCAATAATAGAGATGCCTACCAAAAGGTGTCTCCACTTATCGTCTTTGTTAAACTTCATTGGCTGAAAAGACAACAGAAACTCTGTATACCTGAGTAACAGAAACTAAAAACTAAATGGCTCACTGAAAATAAACAGTAATTCATGGGAGAAATAGGTATGTTTTGTGTGTAGAAAAGAAACCTGCTTCAGCAAGTCATTCTCTAAGCTTCCTAAGGGCAATGCATTTTATATGCATCTTTTCCCAAATGCATTAAAAATTATGTCTAAAGCTAGCTAAATCATATGAACTCTTGATTTGCCTTAGGATGTCACAAAATTATAGTGGCAAACTTTATTTCTGTACCTGGCAATTCCACTCCTAGATATAACCCCAAATAAATTGAAAACAAAATACTTGCCTATGAATCTTCATGGCAGCATGATTCACAATGGCCAAAAAAAAAAAAAAAAAGTCCAAATGTCCATCAGTGGATGAATGGGCAAATTGTGGTTTATACGTACAATGGAATACGAATCAAACATTCAAAAGTATGAAGTATGAAGGCAATGTGGATGAACCTAAGAAAAAATTATGCCCTTTGAAAGAAGCCAGACTCATATTGGATGATTCCATTTATAGGAAATATCCAGGATAGGTAAAGCCATAGAAACAGAAAGCTGGTTGATAGCTACCAGGGGCTGGGGAAGGAAGGGATGTTAGGGACAGATACAGGTTGACAACGCTCCAAAAACATACTTTCATTTTACATACTTAACGCCTATAATGCAAGCTGCTTGTGTAAAAGTACTGTCTGTCATCACTCTGTCACACCCTACTTGTGGTTTTTCCAAACAAAGAGCCAACAAACTGAGACAACACCTCCCCGAAATCACACCTGACAGGAGTAAGGTGTTAGCTACTTAATGGGTATAGGATTTTGTTTGGGGAGAGGAAAATGTTCTAAAACTAGAAAGAAGTGGTGGTTGTACAGCATTGGGAATGTACTATGTTCCTGTGAATTGTTCACATTAAAATGAATAATTTTGTTATGTGCATTTCACCTTGATAAAAACCAAAACCTTTTATTTTCAAGGGTTTCTGATTAGTGGTCGTGAGAAATAATAGAAGAATGTTGGTAGATAACTGGGATATCAAGTTCCTTTGATCTGAAGTTGGGTGAGGAGTTCAAAAGATTTGACGTGTCTCCCTGAGAGTCCCCATAAATACTGCCCTCAATAAATACGAGGCCCATATTGTTTTGAAAGGGAAGGTGCCAGAAGCCTCGCCCCCAGGAGGTGCTTGGTGGATGTTGTGGGAAGGGAAAATCAGCCATCACTAACATGCTGCTCCTTGCCTGGACTCTTCTTGCAGTGTCCAACGCTCCATTAGCAATTTGAGGTGTCCTAGGCCTAGCACAGTGGCTCACGCCTGTAATCTTAGCACGTTGGGGCCGAGGTAGGAGGATCACTTGAGGCCAGGAGTTCGAGACCAGCCTGAGCAACATAGCAAGATCCCATCTCTACAAAAATATAGAATAACTAGCCAGATGTGATGGCGCACACCTGTAATCCCAGCTACTCGAGGGAGGTTGAGAGAGGAGGATCGAATGGGCCCAGGAGTTTGAGGTTGCAGTGAGCTATGATGATGCCACTGTACTCTAGCTGGAGCAACAGAGTGAGACCTTGTCTCAAAAAAAAAAAAAAAAAATCAAAACCCAAAAAGCCAATTTGGGTGTTCAAGAATAATAATTCTACTCAAGCATCAGTATTTCCCAAAGTATAATCTGTGGGACACTCGCCCCACTGAATGGCCTTCAAACACAGCATCTGAGGTCAAATGAGCTGGAAAACAGTGCATTCTATATTTCCCCCTGGAGATCCATAATGTATATTACCATATGAAGAAATCTGAGAGTGCCTATAATAAGAAAACCTATGGAGCTCTGTTTAATGTGTAGTCCTGAGTTTCCCAAGCCTCTTTGGTCACTGAAACCCTGTGATGCATGAAGCACATTACTGAGAGTGTGGGAAATCTGCTCTGTGGTGACACACCAGCCTTGATTGTGTGGAATGGTTGTTCAGTTCTTGAAGAATCATATTCAGTAAAATCATAAGTTATCCAGAAAACTGAAAGCAAACAATAGTGTGTTAGCTAGAAAGCGAAGAGTTCCAAATCTTTGAATTGTTCTAGCTTGCTGCTGACTGGCCTGGTGGGTGGTAACCTTTTATTACAGGGTAGACGCTAGACATGTTGCATGGCTTTGCCGGTTAACACCTGATAATCAGTTTGAAACTGCAGAGCTATGTATAATATAAAAAATACCTATCAACCTCTATTAAATGCAATAAGGGTTGCAACCTGGTGAAAATAAGAATCTGATTGCAAGGCCAAAAGCAAATGTGATAGAGCCCAGAATTCTTGATTAAACTGGAAAAACATTTGGTGCCTTGGCACTCTATTTCCCATCCATCTTACTCTGCTCCTTTTTGTTTCCTTACGATTGTCAAAGTAGTTTATAGGCTTAATAGAACAGGTTAGACAACTTCACAGAAACTACCTAATTGGCATTGATAACATGGCAGGTCTTGCTAGGCCAGTAGCTTCTTGAAACAAAATGCTTTAGCTAACTCATTAAAACATTTTAGTAAGTGTCAGTACTGATCCATGTTTCTTGCTGCAAATAAAAGCTCTTTCTAAATTCCAATTTAGAGAAATTTGGTGGCCTAGCAAACTCTACTCCCTAGTGTAATGTGATTTTCCATGCCGTCATGCAATTAAGAATTTTCTCAGTATTTTTAATCACTAGTGAATTAATAATGACAAATCAGATTACTGCATTTGTCTGTTCCAAGTCCTTTTGCCATTATAGTTTAGTGTGTACAATATCTGGTGGTCCCCTGGACTATCCAAGTGAGCAAGTGACAGTAAACACTGGTCTGGTGTGAAGTAGGAGGTGTTTTCTGGGTTCTTAGCCAGGTATCGAAGAGAAAGGTTTAGAGGTAATAGGGAGACCAGTTTTAGGAAGAATGCCCTCCACCTGGCTTAGAAATTACAAGTGATTAAAAGATTCTCTTGGGAAGAAACTTAAAATATATCCTTTTCTTTTTCTTGAATTAATTCCATCTGCTCTGTCAAAAATAATCTCTCTTGCAGAATTGTTTTGCATCTATCACTGCTTTGGGAACAAAAGCAAAAATAAACTCAAAAACTTGAAACCCAACAAAATACTAATATATATTTATAATAGCAAGTTAGAATTAGACTGGAGTGACAAAAAGAATCTTGCTAACAGTAAGACCTGCGAGTAGTTGTGGTCTGCTAGCAAAGATCTTTTCTGTTTTCCTTTCCTGGAAAACTCTTATTTGTTCTTCAGGATCAAGCAAATGTTACCTCTTCTAACAAACCATCCCTAACTTCCAGGTAGGTATGGTCTTCTATATTTATAATATTTAATACTTGATCTATGCCTTTACTATTGCACTAAAACAATTTTAATTATTTTTTTATGTGCCTCCTTCTCCTATTAGATTATAATGTCCACAGAGGGCTGGAATTAGTATTTATTTAATACATATTTATTGAATGCTTACTAGGCACCAGGCCATTTTGCTACTCCTTAAGACCACAACATTCATCTCTTTATTCCCAATGTTAGCACATGCCTGTCCCATTATGGAGGAGGCACTCAGTAATGAGTTCCTAAATAATTGAATAGCTGAGTGAGTGAAAAGATGAATGAATGAATGGCCCCTATTGTGTAAGGTACAAAGACAGCCTTTTTGCAGTGAAGTTTCAGTTCCCTGATTTGCAAACAGAATCAGTGCAAAGAGAAGTTAAGCTACTAAGGAGAGCAGGATTCAGCATTCTGCGGGCAGGTGTAGTGACTCAATTCCTGGTTGACCGGTGGTGTTTAGAGAAACCAGGGCTGTATAATTTCTTTAAAATAACTTTGGGAGAGGACAGTCCTGGCCTGGTCCCTTTTGGGGTGCTGGAGCTCCACCCTGTTCTGAGACAAAGACTGAAGATTGATGGCTGGCCAAATCAGGAGAAATTTCAGCGCTCTCCCGCTATTAAATAATGACCAGAGTGGAGAGAGAGAGAGAGAGAGAGAGAGAGAGAGAGAGGAGAGAATGTGCGGAGTGGTGTGCAGGGAGAGAGAGGTGGGGGGACTAGACCACAGAGGAAAGAATAATGCAAACTTGAGACATTTGAAAGACGGTGGGTTTTCCTCTTAGTGCAATATGCTTGTTGATTTTTCTCTTATAACACTTCCCTCTGATACGCTATCCTCTTCATAAATAATGTGCCAGACTCTATATAGCTGTTGCAAATCACTTTTGACAGCAGGGAGTACTTTTCCAAGATGAGCCTGAGCCATCCTCAGCCTGAACGCATTCATCAGCAGTTTGCTCACACAGGCGGTCTCTGCGGCTCAGACAGGCCACCCAGCCTCTTAGTTCCACTCTTGAGATAAAGGCTCGTTACGTGGAGTCTGATCTATTAATAGTTCCATGAGCAACTGTGATTTTTGTGTTTGGGCTTAGCATGAAGGCAGGTAGGTTCAAAAGAAAACCATCAATGTTATTTGTGTTCCTGGTTAATTCCCTTTCCCATTTCTGCAGGGCTGTCCCAAAGCCCTTGCCCGTCTCGCCAAGCCCCCTCATTGTCAGCAGATAACATGACTTGTATTTTAATTTTACAGAGAAAATAGAAGCCACTAGGCGTTCTGCCTTTTCTCCTTTTCATACCATGTATGTTTTCACCTGTCATTCTCTGATTTCCTTCTGCCTCAGAGAAAGACAATGTATCAGTTATCTGTTGCAGTACAGCAAATCACCCCAAAACTTAGCAGCTTAAAAAGAATAAACAGTTATTATCTTACAGTTTCTGTGAGTCGGGAATTTGGACGTGGCTTAGCTGGGTGGTTCTGGCACCGTCTTTCCTGAGGTTGCAGCTAGAATGTCAGCGGGGGCTGTGGCCCCTGAAAGCTGGCTTGGGGCCAAGGATCTCCTTGCAAGAAGGTGCACTTACAGGGCTGTGGGCAGGAGGCCTCTGTCGCTCACCACATGGGCCTCCCCAGAAGGTGATTGCATGTTCTGGTGGAATGTCAGCCGGCTTCTCCCAGACTGACGGATCCAAGAGAATGAGCACGGAAGAAGTCACACGATGCCCTTTACAACTTACCTCTCAAAAGCTGAACGTTGTCACTTCGGCCACTTTCTTTTAATTACATGTGAGTCATTAAGTTATCACACTCAAAAGCAAGCGGATTAGGCTCTATGTTTTAAAAGAAGGAATATAAAAAAATTCGTGGATACCTTTTAAAACCACCACAGAGGGACTCTTCTTCCTTTTCGGGTTTGATTTCTCCACCTGCAAGCTTGATCCCACAGTTCCCACCATCTCAGTTTTTGAAACTGAGATGTCTTCAAATGAATGGCACTTGGGATTTGATAAAAGAAAGTCTTCCACTCCTCTTTACACTTCATACCACGGCTCAGTTCTTTCTCTCAGAAACTCTCCACTCTTGTGCCATAGACATCCCCGTGGGCAGGTTTTCCTCCTTCCTCTCTGATAGCTCAACTCAGTCTTCTTCATCGGCTCCTCTTCCCCAGGCGACCTTCAGACGGTGGTGTAGACAGCTTGGTGGCAATTCGTCTCGTTCCTTTACACTCTCCTTGGTAATATGCCACAAAACCTTCCCTACCACCTCTGTGCTGATAACGCCTCGTTTCTGCTCCAGCCTCCACTTTTCTTTTTAATGAATTGCTTGCCTCCCATGAACCCTACACGTGCCATAAACGCTGCATGCGCCACACCTTAACCCACTACCAGACTAGCCTCCCTCCTTTATGCTCTTTGATGTTGGCATCACTGTTGCCAAAACACATCCCAGAGACATTTAGTTTAGTTGTTGTTTTTGTTTTTTTCAGACAGGGTCTCGCTGTGCCACCTGGGCTAGAGTGTAGTGGCATCATAATAGCTCACTGCAACCTCAAACTCCTGGGCTCAAGTGATCCTCCTGCCTCAGCCTCCCAAAGTGCCGGGATTACAGGCATGAGCCACCATGCCCCGCCTTTAATTTAGTTTAAAGCACGGCTGATATTTACTCACATATGAGGGACATCAGTCATATATAGATTGTTACCAAATAAACAAGGCAGGGTTTACAGAAGGAAAACCTTAGTAGATGGAACAAAAGGAGATGTTTTGTTTTGTCCATTGGCGTGCTGACTGGTTGAAAACTGTCAGACAGGCAATTTGGACCTGAGCAGATTGCATTATTATCAGGAAAGGCAATTTCAGTTATTCATGCCTTTTCCAAGAAATCTTGTGATTTCAGCTGCAGAGTTGGTAGTGGTTTGTTGACGTTTGGTATTGGCTGCTGAAGTCCTTCCTTTGGTGTCTATACCTCAGTGAAGCTACATCTTATTTCTGTCATTATAATTCCTCACTCCCCTCTTGTGGTCAAACTCAGATCCAAGAGGATTCAGGTTGACCGTGGAAACTTTATTGTTGATGCGATATCATCCACTGGATATTGGCTTGAAATAATAGCTGATATGGTTTGGATATTTGTCTCCTCCAAATCTCATGTTGAAATTCGATCTCCAATGTTGGAGGTGGGGCAGAGTGGGAGGTGTTTGGGTCATGGTGGGCAGAGCCCTCATGAATGGCTTGGTGCCCTCTGCATGGTAATGAGTGAGTTCCCTATTAGGGCACCAGAGAGCTGGTTGTTTAAAAAAGCCTGGCACCATCTCCTCCCTCTCTTGCCCTGTGACACACGCCTGCTTCCCCTTTGCCTTCTGCCTTGATTGGAAGCCCCGTGAAGCCCTCACCAGGAGCAGATGCTGGTGCCATGTTTCTCGTACAGTCTGCAGAACCATGAGCCAAATTAACCCTTTTTCTTTAGAAATTACCCAGCCTCAGTGATTTCCTTTATAACAATGCAAAATGGACTAACACAATAGCTTACAGTAACATTTAAGCAGCTGGATGTCAGACAGTGGAGGAACTCAAAGGAGTATGAGAACAATCATAAATATAATTTAAAAAAAATTTGAACCCACTTTGTATCCAGTTTCTAGTTGGCTTAGACCTAACCAGGAGAATAGTCTAACATCTCTTTTTATCCCTGATATTCCTTTGAGGCTTTTGTAGATTTCAGTAATAGAAGCTAATGGTTGGGCCCCTAAAATTCAGTTAAGACATAGTGAAGTGTTAGGAGGTCTTATTAGAAGGGCCCAAAACCAGATTGCAGATGCATCAGTTGAGAAAACAGCCACTGCAATTGTTTGAGATAGGTGAATTAGGGAGTTCTCACAGTTTCTGGGAAAGAAAACAGCTGAAGAAGGGCAAAAAGGACTATGGCAGTTTTCCCACAAAGGGAAAGAGTAGAAGTAAAAAAAGAAAGAAACAAATAATAAAATGTAAGTCCTAATCATGGATCTTTCTCTGAAAGTCTTCTGTAGAAACACCTTGTGTCATCTTCTTGATCTATAAATTCTTGGAGACCTATCTATTTCTGGAGATGTGTGCACCTAAAGGTTACAACAAGCCTCAAGGTTATATATCCCTAGTGGGACTGATTCTCCAGATTGTAGAATTCCTAACAAATTTGCACTGGGAATCATGAGTCCAAGAGTATATACCCTAGAGTTTAAGTCCAATATTTGTGACTAAAAGTACTGGAGATAACATTTCCATGGCTGATATCTTGGAGACTTCTCAGTATACCCAGTCTCCTGTTTCATATCACAGAAGAATGTGTCTAATGTCTGTTTCGAAGTTTAGCCTGCACTTACTGGGCATGTGATTGTGTATGTGCTATTAATTTTGACAATAGCTGACAAGATTGGAATATAACAAAGCAAAGGCTATTGGAGAAGGAGTTAATTTGAGCCTCATGGGTCTTCCTACATGACTTTTATACAGTGAAAGTTTGAGGTTTTGTGGTGTCTATCACATGATCATTAGGGCAAAGGGTAGAACCTGAGGCTGAGAAAGCTTAAGCGCTTCCAAAAATTTGTACAGCTTTGATTTTGATGATATGTTGATTGAAATATTATTAGTTTGTTTTACCTTTCTGAACTTCAGTGAAAATATAGACAATGAAGTTTCTGTTTTATTTGAAGATTCTACATAGTTCTTTAAATATGGTACCAACCAGTATGATGAGGTCCTTCATCAGAGTGGAAAAAACAAAATCCCAAGTTTTTTTGATATCAAAGTGTTAACCTTTAGAAAAGGAAAAAATGTTGTCCCAGTCAGAAAAATTGCAGGCTATAACTGAAACATTAAATCTTTGTCATTTGGGCGATAGAATGAGCCCATTTGTAAGTGTTTCAGTGATTTTTGAAGTGAAATTCTAAGCCTTGCTTTACCTTGATAATTTTTCTGGATTTTGTTACTTATAGATAAGGGAAGTTTCAATCACCTGTTGAGCCCGGGGGTAAAACTTCCCCACCCATGTTTTTGTGTTTTAGACCAGTTCACCTCTTAAATGTTTCCATGTAGCAAAAGTAAGAGAGGTCTGGAATTGTACTTGAGCGCCACCAAGCGGCCATCTTGAGAAGTCCCACACTCAAAACTGCATGAGAGTTTTGGTTAAGTCAGATCACTGTATTTGAATTAGGCCTTCTGGATTGATTAAATCATATTAAGTAACTTTTCTTGTAATAAAAATCATGTAAAAATCATTAAGGACTTTTTTTCATAGTAAATGGATGGGACATTTCCTTTGAGCTTCAAAGGTATGATTTTTAGTATGTTCTCCAATTTTAAAAATGATTTTTCTTTCAGATGATTTGTCTCTAGGAAGTCATTTGTTCATTTTCCATTTTTGATTCAAGTACCCGAGGAAGTTAGACATTCCATTTACTTCCATAACATGCCAAAATCTCGATCAACCCAATGGCCTATTTACTATCAGTAAGTGGCTGTCAATTCTTATATCCTTAACAGGCGGTGTGCTCTTGTGAAGAGGCAGAGAGTTCAGAAGTTACAGCTTATATGACACAGAATGTACTTGGATTATTAGTAAGATAAGAACCATGAAAAAACATAGTACATCAGCATTGGCCAAGGTAGTTCCCGTCAGCACAGGGAACGGCTAGACTGACTTAGGTTACAGTGGGGCTTGACAGGTGCATGGGAAGTAATGAAATAATGTCAGAGGTGAATGGCAGGTGGCTATTATGTAGTGTTTTCAAGCAATAAGATTTGGATAGCCTGAGGGCGGTGGGGAGAATGCCGGCTGAGGCACCGACAAGCTTAACTGCCTCTGCTCAGCGAGAAACAAAGTGGATAAACCTATCAAAGCTACACGATAGGCTGGTGATGAGTTTTTAGCTTTTGCTTCAGCACTTTTAAAGTACAACCTGCATTTTCTGTACAACAACAGGAAGGGTGTATAGCATGGTCAGGTTGCCCAAAGTCAGGAGTTGCTATAATGTCTGCATAGGAAAGGAAAAAACATATTTAACATATGGATCCCAAGGGGTGGGCTCTGGAACATGTGTTTTATTTTTATTTTATTTTATTTTGAGACAGAGTCTCACTCTGTTGCCCCAGCTAGAGTGCTGTGGCGTCAGCCTAGCTCACAGCAACCTCAAACTCCTGGGCTCAAGGGATCCTCCTGCCTCGGCTTCCCGAGTAGCTGGGACTACAGGCATGCGCCACCATGTCCGGCTAGTTTTTTCTATATATTTTTAGTTGGCCAATTAATTTCTCTCTATTTTTAGTAGACACGGGGTCTCGCTCTTGCTCAGGCTGGTTTCGAACTCTTGGCCTTGAGCGATCTGTCCGCCTTGGCCTCCCAGAGTGCTAGGATTACAGGCGTGAGCCACCGTGCCCGGCCGGAACATGTGTTTTATGTAGATCTTGTAGTAATTGAGCTAAGATAACTAGGAAATAAACAAACATGTCTACTTATCTCTAGCATCCCTCTTTGAAAAGATGAGGAGTCAAATGCTAGTGTGACTCAGCAGCCACCCGAGGAGTCAATGCTGCAAAACATGTTGTAAAAGTTTTGCTATTTTGTATTTTGAAATTGAGTATGGTAATTGCAAACTAGAGAAGAATTATCGGATGAGATATGAACATAAAGATAAAAGCATAAGCAATGGGTGCCTAAAGATAAGAAAATTACTACAATCTTTGTCAGATGGGCAATATTTTAAAATAAAAACCAGAAACAAGCAAAAATAATGACTAAGAATCTTAACTCTTCAGAAGGGAAGAATTTTTGTTGAAAAGTGATTTAAAAGCATGACAAAAGCAAAACAAAATATATTCAAAGGTTAATGTTTTTCTGTGCTATCATTCATAAACTGTATTTGTTTAACTCATTGATATGCCTTTGTATGTATACATTTAGACATACACATAAAATTAAATGGTAAATTAATAGCTTTCAACCTAGCTTGAAAAACACTCCTTATCGGAGAAAATAAAACACATACCACATTGAACTTATAGCAACTTCCCTGAAAACCCAACAACACATATCCATCACCTTGTATGTTTTATTTCTTTGAAACTACTATTTTTAGCAGCCATTTTCTTATAATTTTTAACCAAAGAAACTAACTTCTGTTCCCTTTTAGGCACAGAGAAAACTAAGGGGTAACTGAGCACTATCTGACACACACAAGTAACTTAGCAAACCAGAGCTCTAAAATGACACCAGCTTGTGTGCCATAAGAGCACTCTGCATATTCCTGCTGCATATCTTCAAGGGAGCAAATAGTAACATGTAGCTAATATGACACAAAGGCATTTGTACATCGCTTATTAATTTCTTACCACGTATCCGGCTGCCTAAGCTAAAAGCCTATAATCACCCTCGATTCTCCTCTTTCCCTCACTCCTTACCCGCCAGGTCCCTAAGTCCCATTAATCTATTTCCTCACCACCTCTGAAACCAGCCTCTCCCTTTCCCCCGTTGCTCGCCCTAGTTTAGGTCCTTACCATCTGCAGCCCTCTCAGTGGGTCCCCCACCCATCTGCCACATTGTTGCCAAAATTATCTTCATGAAACACAAAATGTTTGACGTTCCTCTGTTTAGCAGCCTATATAGACTCTATGTTACCAGTGGAACAAAACCCCAACTCTTTATTACTTTGGCACACACGATCCCTCCCCAGCGTCTCGCTCCTGCAGACACTGGCAGCCACGTCACCAGCACTCCTCTACCCACCTGCCGTCCCCGGGATGCTGTCACCTGGGTGCCACTTCTCTGTACTTCCCTCTGCCTGGATGCTCTTCCACTTCTCCTCTGCGAGGAAACTTCCACTAGATTCGGCCTATTCTGTGAAGCCTTCCCTGGCTTGCCTCTCAAAGCAAGTCACTTCCTTACCTGTGTTCCCTAAGTGTCTTGCCCTCAGTTCTGTTACCCAGCACTTGCCATGTGGCAATGTGATTATCTGGTCACTTCTCTCTCACCCTGAGTTTCTTTGTGCCAGCACCTCTCTTCTGGTGAGGCACAGAGAACCCGCTCAGTAGATGTTTGGTGAACAAACGTGTCCTCAGCACAGAATGCTTGGATCAGCCGTGTTTTATCAGTGCACACGCCAGTGCACAGACCACTACAAAGAGAGTTTGCGGTCTGGTGGCAGCTAAGAGAAGTAGGCGGGGGTGATATCACAAACAGTACCACAAGCAAAGAGGCATAGGAGGATTATAAACCAAATAGTGCCGGATCAGGGTCGGGGAGAACGATTCCTAGAGATTACCTGAAAAGGTGGAGAGGACTTCACAGTAGAAGCTGGGGACAGGTGGTGGTAGGGAAGTGGCAGCAAAATAGCTGTCTACAAGTTTGATGTCAGAAAACATCATCTGATTTAAATAATCTTCAGGCCGGGGGCGGTGGCTCACGCCTGTAATCCTAGTCCTCTGGGAGGCCGAGGTGGGAGGATCGCTGGAGGTCTGGAGTTCAAAACCAGCCTGAGCAAGAGCAAGAACTCCCCTCTCTCTACTAAAAACAGAAATAAATTAGCAGGACAATTAAAAATATATAGGAAAAATTAGCTGGGCATGGTGCCGCATGCCTGTAGTCCCAGCTACTCGGGAGGCTGAGGCAGGAGGATTGCTTGAGACCAGGAGATTGAGGTTGCTGTGAGCTAGGCTGATGCCACAGCTCTCTAGCACTCTAGCTCGGGCAACAGAGTGAGATGCTGTCTCAAAAATAAATAAATAGTTCCTTTAAACTGGATGCTAGATATGGTTCCCAGAATCAAAGGAGGAAAAATGTTGAACACTTGGTAAGAGTTTTCTCATGGGCATAACTTGTTTTAGCCTTGCTTGAGTTTCTCAGATTTGATCCTCCTCTTCAACTCCACAGGCCGTGCTAAGGAAGCACGTAGCCCTCCCACACAGGCTGGTCTTGTCCTGGTACCTCTATTCTGAACAGCTCAGTGGAGCTTGGCGATCCACAGAAATCTCTTCCCCGGAGTGAGATTTTAGATCAGAACCATGTCACCGAGGAGCTCCAGCAGAGGAGACCACGTGGGCCTGGGCTCCCTTCCTCGCTCTGTCACTGGGCAAGGTGAAGTCATGGCCCCTCCTTTTCCCTGCAGTCTCCCAGCCCCCTGGGGACGGCTCCTGGGCAGAAGCCCACACACACAGCTCACTCAGATGAGCAATGCTCAGGGACAGTATAGCAGGAGCCCATGTTAACGAAGAGGAACATTTTCCTAAAGCAGCATAACTGGTGAAAACAGTTCTCTCCCCTCTACCCAAATCTCTCTTTCCACGTAATTAGAACAAAAGTCTCTTCCCTCTACCTTACCTTTTCCTGTAGTGCCCACCCCTGCCCTAGGTTTCCTGTCCACGAGTCTGGAGTCTTTGTTGTCTCCTCCAAACTACCAGACCCTCACTCTGGGACCTTCACTGAGGACACGGAGAATCAGCAGGAGCTTGGAAAGTTGGTTTTCATTCCCAGTTCACATTCTTAGGCCTAGCTGTGTCTTCTCACCAGTCGAAACTGAGAAGAAAATGGGACTATACAGATTTCCTCTCCCTTATCCAGAGCGGTGAGGAAATGGGGGTAGGGAGAAGAGAGAGGAAGACGAGGGGGTGTTTTTCTACTCAAACTCATGTAGGGAGATATGATTTGAACTATTTAAATATTGCTGATTTATGCATTTTTAAATTGTGATAAAATACTCATAATATTTACCATCTTAGCCATTTCTAAGTGAGCAGCTCAGTGGCATTAAGCACATCCGTGTTGTGCAATGTGATGATCTCCTCCAACTCCAGAACTCTTTGCATCTTACAAACTGAAATTTTGTGCCCATTAAATAACAACTCTGCATTTTCCTCCCCACCTAGTCCCTGGCACCCACTGTTCTGCTTTCTGTCTCCATGAATTTGACTACTATAGGTACTTCTTATAAGAGAAGTCATATAGTATTTGTCTTTTTGTGACTGGCTTATGTCACTTAGCACAATGTCCTCAAGGTTCATCCATGTTGTGACATGTGTCTGAAATTTTTAAGGCTGAATAATATTCCATTGTATGTACATGCCATATTTTGTGTATCCAATCATCTATGGATGGGTACTTGGGTTGCGTCCACCTCTTGTCTATTGTGAATCATGTAGCTATAAAATATAGGCGGTGCTTTTCTTTTCTTTATTCTTTTGTTCTTGACTCTTGTCTGGCTGGAGATACTGTCAGTAGCTCAAGTAGTGTTATTAGGGTGGAAATAATATTCAGTTTTTAAGTGCAGTTATATTATTTTACTTCTGAAGTACACTTTGAAAACTAAAAAGTTCCGAGGAGAACAGAGTCCTGAGTTTGTGCCAAGATAATTGATTTTGAAAGAAAATATAACAGAGCTTCCCTGCTCTGGCTGTACTGGGGAGATTGGAAAAAGTACTGATGCCCAGGTCCGAAACCCCAAGGAGTCTGAATTAATTTATCTGGGCATGTTGGAGTCACCTGAAAGCTTTTAAACAGCACCATGGCCCAGGCCCCACCTGGGACCCGTGAAATTAGAAATTCTGGAAGCGAGGGCCCAGGTATTGATGTAGTTTGAAGCTTCTGCAGTTGAGTTTATTGCTAGCTGGGACCGAGAACCACTGGCAGAGCTCACATCTCCAGCCCTGGAGGGACTAAGGAAGGGCCGCCTGGGTGGGATGGAGTCAGGAGAGGGCTGGGGTGTGGTCTCATAGGAAGGGGGGCTCTTGGGTGGGGTGCAGGTGGCAGGGAGTCACTCCCTAAACCTGTTCACACCTCTATAAATCCTTTCATTAAACTCTCCTCAATATGTAAACTGTACTATAGCTAATTTTAAAAAAAGAAGGTGTTCTCAACATCTTCCTCCAGAGGTAGAAAGCAATGAAGCAACTATTCTCAGGAACCTTGTTTGAGTCATGGCACAAGCCTAGAGACGGCTGCCCCTACCAGCCCTCCTTCCCCGTGCCTTTCTCAGGCCTGCACGGTTACCTCCTCCTACCTGCGCTGCTTTTGGCTCTGTTCTCTCCTTGCCCCAAAGCTGCAGCCCAAATGCCAGCAGAGCACAGGTGTCTGGCTGGCCTCCTCATGGCAGGCCTGGGGCAGTGGACGCCGCACCCACCTCTACCCAGAACGGTGCCTCTAGGACTTCAGGCAGGGTGGTGTCAGCTAAAGGTGAACGCTAGACAAACTACACTGGACGTTTGCAGGACCCAGAACAGTTACTACTCATTAGCTTAGTGGATTTTATACATTATTTTATTTTTGCTTTTTTAATTAATAAATTATACAAAGTACATAAAACTTGAGTATACAGGTGAATACATTTTTATATATGTATACACCTGTGTTACCACCGATCCAGAGAAGATATGGAAATTCCCAGTACCCTACCTCCCAGTCAACTCTCCCTGTCCCCACCCAGCTAAGGGACAATCATTTTTCCTTCTATCACCACAGATCAGTTGTACTTGTTCTTGAACTCCATGTCAATGGAATCACATACTATGTATTCTTTTGTGTCTGGCCTCTTTCCCTCAACATTATGCCTATGGGATTTATCTGTTATCACATGTAACAGTAATTAGTGTTATTCATTGCCATGTGGAATTTCATTTATAAATACATCATACCTTATCCATTCTGCTGTTAATAAATATTTATGTTATTACCAGTTTGGGCCTATTATGTATAAAGCTGCTACAAACATTCTCAAACATGTCTTTAGGTGAACAAAGGCACTAATTTCTCTTGGGAATATGCCCAGGAGTGGAATTACTGAGTCATAGGATAGATACATTTTTTACCTTTGAAAGATACCGCCAAGTTTCCAAAATGATTACACCAATTTACGCTACCCCTAGCAATACATGAAAGTTCTAGTTGTTCCGCATTCTCATCGATGCTTGATATTATCAGTTAATTTTGGCCATGCTGGGAAGGGCATGGTGGCATAGCATTGTGGTTTTAACTTGCATATTTAATACATTATTAAAGAAACCAATGAGTTTATAAAAAAGAAAAATCCAGTTTTCTTTGTGTAAGTTGCCAACTTATTCTCCAATAATCCTTTTTAAAATTTTTCCCTAATATTTTATTATGAAAAATTTAAAACAACACGGATGAAAGAATTCTCCCATGACACACTGCCCTACCACTTTTGTACTTGTTTAATCACACAGCTACCCATCTCTCTGTCCTTGTCTCTGTCAGTCTGACTTCTTTGGTGCATTTCAAATTAAACAGCAGGTATCAGAACATTCCCCTCTTGAATACTTCACCATGCATATCACTACTAGAGTTTGATATTTCCTCACTTATTTTTTTCTTTTTAATTGTGGTTTTAAAAAAAACACCACAATTTCCAGCAGGTGGCAGCACTACATCAGCAGGCGCTGCTGTCAAGTCAGCACAGGACCCTCCTCCCAGCCAGTGTGACAATGAATGCCTTTCTCCCCTTTGCAGTAATATTAGAGTGCTAACAGGGACCAAAGGTTTGTTTTGTTTTAAGGGTACCCCATAGTTTCAGCCCTTGTCTCTCCATATGTATCAGACAGGAGTCCCCTGAAAACCAAGTCTGGGTCATGGCCACTGGGCTGTTGGGGCCAGTTGAAAACTTGGGAATAAGACAGATCTCAGGTGAGTCCAGCCTCTGCTACTCACTAGCCATGAGACAGATTAACCTCTGGGCAGATTAACCTCTCAAAGCCTCTGCTTCCTCATCTGTAAAATGTGGGTATTGATGGTACCCACTTCATAAGGTGGATGGATGTGCAGATTAAACGAGAGTCTAGCATGGTCCCTGGCACATGGAACACATTTAGTCAATGTCAGTGCTTGTTACTATAACCATACAGACCTACGAAAATGATAAAATTGTTAACAGTGATTATTTCTGGTGGCAGGATCAGAGATGATCTTTAAATTTCTTATTTGTTTTTCCTTTCATTCTCTTCGATAGGTGTGCATTGTTTTTATACTCATAAAAAGAGGCAGTCAAAATATAACCAATGGTTGACCCTGGTTGTTGATGATTCCCCTGAAACATTCCACTACTTTCTCCATTGCTCCATGAGTGCCCCAAGGCTGGGCCTCTGTCTCACCTTTCTTTTGGAATCTTCACCATTAAACACATCATTTGACACACAGTAGATAGTCAATACAGGTGGTCATTTCCTGAACAAAACTGCAAGGGTAATTGCTTCAGGTTTTAATTTCTCGGTATAACCAAACATCTTTTTTTTTCCTCCAAGAATTCTCTTTTCTCACTTAGGTCCAATTACTAATCCTTTTACCAAATTAATTGAATCCTCTCCAAATTCTCCCCAGCCAAATTCTTTAGGCTGTTGAGTTAACTTTAGGCAGGTTTCCAGAAAGCATTTCACCCAAGCTCCCAGATCTCAACAGGGGTAGTGGGGGGGAGTACAACAAGATTGTTGAGATAAAATCTTTTCAGTAGCTAAAGGAAAACCCAAGGGCCAGGATAACCTAGATTATATAAAGAGATATCTCTAGAGATATATCACATTTTAAATTGAAACCCATGGTGAAGAGGGTGATTGATTTTTACCCACAGACAAAGAACACAGGGTTACTGATGGTGGTGCTTGGCTGCTGCTGTCATTTGGTTCCTTTGATCTTGGAGTCAATGAAGCTGGTCAGGCCTTCTCTAGGGAGAACAGGCACGAGCATGATACTGAGTCAGCATTTCTTCTACACAAGCAAAATCAAAATAGATGACGTGAGTCCTTAGCAGCCTATTGTAGTTCTTCCTTCATATTATTAATAAACATGAGACCCTCTCTTTCCAGGGAATTTGAATCTGAACAGGAGTCCAGTGATCATTACAGCTGAACCCCCCTGAGGTTGAGCCCCTGAGAGACATGGAAATCTCCAAAGTGGCCCCATCTATACAATCTAGATATTTAGTTCTTCCCTTGCCCATATTATATCCACTAGATTATTCTTTGCTTAAGACGTCCAACCATTGAGGCTCTTAACTGGGTCTTACAAAGTTCTAGCTCGGTGCAGGTGGCAGGGAGTGGCAAGGGGTGGCTGTGTGATTACCGGTTGCATCAGGAACGTGTGAAAGGTAGGAGGAGACAGGACAGCTTGGGGCTTGCACACTGTAGTCAGGACTGGTTTCTGCCCCTGGAACCTAAGATTTCAGTTGAGATGGTGCCAAACCTTGGCGGAAGTGTGCAAAAGGTCCTATCCTCTCTGCCATGCTGTGGCATCTCACCTGGACATCTGGCCCCCAACCAGAGCTCTGTCTGTTGCTGCCTATAGCCCCACTCTCCAGACTGCTCAGACGGGTCCTTGTGGAGCAGAAGGGCACACAGTCTTTGCCTGCCTCCAGGCACCAGGACATACACTTCCTCTCCCATCCTTTAGGCAACAAATAAATAAATAGATGAAAACAAAATTATGCAAATCCCCATCACATAGGCCAGTATCTCTGGGTTGCTAGACATGCCCAGACATGCTTAAGCTGAGAAGTAATGGCTGATCAACCTCATATCTAAAACCCAGGGTGGTAAGGAAAATTCCAGCTCACTGGGAGAGCCTGGCCCTGACTCTTCCCACATGACACTCCAGCAAAGAGCTGGTCCAGGAAAAACTCTACTCATTCAAAGATGAGTCATCAAAAAGGAAGCCATAAAGGAGCTCTAGAAACAGAGCGAATGAGTTAGGAAAAGCAAATGGCAGCAGTGGAATACTCACCAGGAAGATGCTGCCATGGAGCAGACACAAGCTGTAACCAAGCAATTGCCAGGCATTTAAAAAACGTAATAAAATGTGTGCCTCTAAGAAGAAATACCATAAAGTGAGCTCAGGGAAAGGGTGGTGATACATCAGCAGGTGGAACATGAGCTTAGAAAAAAAAAAGTGGAAAAAGAAAAATATATATAAGTAAAATAGCCCAAGGGAGAAACAGCCCTGCTAAAAATATCCCAAGGACACAGAAGGCAGGAATGACAAAAACCCAGCAAAGTGAAATGGAAAGAAAAAGAGTTCAAAAGAATTAGAGAAAAATAAAATGCAAGGCTAGGCCAAGAAACCCCATGTTTTTTAATTTACTAAACAGCCGTGATGTGCCAGGCGCTGTTCTAGGCACTGGAAATGCAGTGGCTCCGTGACTGACTCTGGCCATACCCTTACGGCCCTTGATGGAAAACGTGTCTTGTTTTCAGCTTTCTAGATCATCTACAGTCAACAATGCACCTTTGTCGTGAAGCCACCCAACAAGCGCGCATAGTCAGGTTTTTGATGGAACTCTACCACTCTCTTCCGGCTGTAGGCAGCTGATACTATTGTAGCAAGCCTTAGGACAGCTCCTCAAAAAGAAACTTACAGAGATTTCCAATTTTACCCCCATCACCTCCTCCTGATCCACATGCTGTAGTAAGATAAAACAGCTTGGTCGCTGTTATGGACTGAATTGTGTCCTCCCGGAATGCCTATGCTGCAGCCCTACCCTCCCACCCCCACCTTCCCCCACCGTGCGGCTGTGTTTGGAGACAGGCCTTTAGAGGTAATTAAGGTTAAATGAAGTCATAAGGGTAGGGCCCTGATGTGACGGGACTAGTGTCCTCACAAGAAGAGGAAGCAGCATAAGAGAGCTCTCTCGCTCGCTCTCAGCATGACCACAGGGGAAGGGCCATGTGAGAACCCGGTGGGAAGGTGGTTGACTACAAGCCAGGAAAAGAGCCTCCATCAGAAACCAAGTGTGCCTGGAAGATGTCTGAAAAACTAGCCTGAGGTTTCACAAAGGTGATGTTATCTGTGGGAGCGAGGAAGGAAGTTAAGAATCTTTATAACTATCAGCTTTACGACTCCTGAGGAGTAAACAATTATACAAAAGCTAGGGAACAATGACTGGTTATACATATATTTTAACTATGTCTATACCTTTGCAGGGCTCAGGCCCCTACCACAGATCCCAGCTTGTGGCCCTTTATTAATTTTATAAAAGGCAGTTTCATTCCCAGCCTCCAGCACTATGAGAAAATAAAGTCTGTTGTTTAAGCCACCCAGTCTTGGGTACTCTGTAAACGGCAGCCTGAGCTGACTAATGCAGTCCTGAACACGGCCACGCCCAGAATGGGATCATCGCCCCTTGGGTCGCTTCCTGTATAATGACCAGAACAGAAGGAGTGGGGAGCTATATAAGCCTATTTTGAAAATCTGGGACCCTACCCTGCTCATTCCTGGGCATAATGCTTCTTTCTTTCCCCAAAAAGCAATACCAGGCCACATCAGTGTGTATACGGTCTGAGTGGCAGCCCAGCCAAAAAGAAACCTAAGAGATGCGAACTCGATTCTGGGTCGACCACCTGGATTTCCGTGTTGGATTAAGATGGCCCTAGGTCATAAAGATAGTGACCACTTGTTTGAGTGCATCGCTCGCCGAATCCTTCTATAGTGGCCCACACAGCCACTGTCGTGGCTCTCTGTAAATTCTGTGAAGGTGCACTTGTATCTTTCACACTTGCCCCGTCTAGCAAAAATGCCTGGCCATGTTGCAAGGACAGGTGACATTATAGGTACTGGAGTGGGACCTGTCAGTGTTGTGGCCGTAGAGGGAGAGCAATAGCCCCCACACCTGTCAAGAGCACACCTTCGACCTGGGAAGGGTGTTGGGATTGGGTTTTTTTTGTTGTTGTTGTTGTTTTTTGAGACAGAGTCTCGCTTTGTTGCCCAGGCTAGAGTGAGTGCCGTGGCGTCAGCCTAGCTCACAGCAACCTCAAACTCCTGGGCTCAAGCAATCCTGCTGCCTAGGCCTCCCAAGTAGCTGGGACTACAGGCATGCGCCACCATGCCCGGCTAATTTTTTCTATATGTATTAGTTGGCCAATTAACTTCTTTCTATTTATAGTAGAGACGGGTCTCTCTCAGGTTGGTTTCCAACTCCTGACCTCGAGCAATCCGCCCACCTCGGCCTCCCAGAGTACTAGGATTACAGGTGTGAGCCACCGCGCCCGGCAGAGATTGGGTTTTTGAAGGGAAACATCGTCCTGGTCCTTTTGCTCCTTGCTTGGAAGAATTGCAAGCAGGGCCAGTGTGACAGAGTGGACGCAGACCGGAAGCAGTTCCACACAAACAGCTTTCATTGTAGAAAAGAAGGAAGCTGCACAAAGTGAAGATATGCTCCAGTGAGAGGAACAGGTCAGTTTCCATGAGTGGAGAAAGACATTAAGGACTCCCAGGTGGTTTCCTTTTATTGGCCTGGTCCCGGGGAGGCGTTACCGGAGGTGTGGGATGTTACCAGATGATTGATCTACAAGATTGTCAGGTGTTCTGTGTTTTCCTGCCGTCCCTTCCTGTGATTGGTCCCCAGCTCCTCCACCCCTAGGAACTTCCCTCCTGGCCTGTATCTGCCACCTGCAGATTTGCCCCCTGCATAACAAGGAAGGGGCGGGAGGGCTGCATCCAATGCTTCCCTGGTCCTCTAGGCCCAGCCTCGTCACATGGTCTGCCTGAGTCGCCTGGCAGCTGTTGCTACAGTCTGACCTTCCATGGGATTTGTCGCTCCTGCTCATATGCTATGAAAATTTTAAAAAATTCACGTGGACATAGCCAGTCCCGAGCTATCTATCCTTCTGTACTTGATGCCATCAACAGCTCCTGCCTGGCAACCCTGTCCCCAACACACAGTGTTCAAACACAGGGTCGGGAACAGCTTTGTTCCAAACTTGTAAATGCACATGTTTCTCCTGATGCCCGAGTGGTCTTGGGCGGTGCCAGATACGGCAGTCATTGCTGCAGGAACCCAGGGACATTGTCCATATGACCTAATGGATTAGTCGGGGTTCTCTAGGGAAACAGAACTAAACAGACATGCATGTATGTGTATAAAGAGTTTTATTTTAAGGAATGGGCTCACACACTCATGGAGGCTGGCAAGCCCCAAACCTGCAGGGTGGGCCGGCAGGAGAGACCCAGGAGAGCTGATGCTGCAGTTCAGGTGCAAAGGGCCGCGTGCCGTGCCGTGCAGGCAGGATTCCCTCTTGCTGGGGGAGGTCAGTCTTTTGTTCTACTCAGGCCTTCAAGTGATTGGCTGAGGCCCACCCACATCAGGGAGAGTGATCTGCCTTACTCAAAGTCCACTGATTTAGATGTTAATCTCACCCAAAAACACCTTCACAGAAACTTCCAGGAAAATGTTTGGCCAAGTATTTTGGCACTGTGGCCCAGCCAAGAGGACACATAAAATTAACCATCATGCTTAACCAAAACAATGTAGTGATGACCCAAATTGGAACCATCTATATTAAAATAATGTAGACCCATAAGGTATAAATAGTGATCAAATTCTGATTTTTTTATGCAATATAAACATAGCCAGACGTTGACCAGCCATTGTTCCCTAACCTCCTTACCGCTGTAACTGGGTTACTGCTTAATGGCACCGTCCTCCCTGACAAGTGCAAGATTTGTGACTTCCCCACTACTTCTACAGATAACATTGCCATCATAAAGCCAAAGACTTGTGTTTCTCTAGATAACATTACTATTGTAAAGCCTAAGGCTGGTCTTTGAAGTATTTTTCAGACTCTTCATTCCGGGGATACCCACTGACGCTGTCCGGACCAGTGGATAGGCGTGAGAACAGATACAACAGCCTTGAGAACCCCCACCCAGGAAATCTCCCAACTGAGAAGATAATCTGCCCCCCAACCCAATGAGTTCATCCCTCACCAATTAGCAGACCCAATTTTCTAGCCCTTTGCCTACCAAACTATCTTTAAAAACCCTTTCTCCCAAATTCTTGGGGAGATGGATTTGAGAAATTCTTCCCATCTCTTCCCATGGTGCCTGTGATATTAAACTCTTTCTCTGCATGTAAACCCTGCTGTCTCATTGTATTGGCTTCCTTTGAGCAGCCAGCAATGAACCTGGCTGGGTTATAACAAAATCAAATTTAACAACAAACCCCAAGCTAGAGTGACCTGTTTGCCTTTTGAATTGTATCTTTGCATGTGAGGCTTTGCAGAATGAGCCATAGAATGTTCCTTACACCGGGGATGGCGGCGTCATGATATCATGACAATTGTATTATCAAGAGAGGATTTTCCAAAGGAAGGGAGGGAGTAAAGGAAGATGCAAAATGCCTGGGTTGGGCACGAGGTTGTGGTTAACCCTGGTGAGAGCAGAATCAGCAGAGGCCTGCATGACCCAGCCAGGGTGCCTCTTCCCGCCTCCCTCCTGCATGCCTGAGGCCCTCCGCTCTGCCGGTATTTGCCATGCCCCCACGGTGCCACAGCGCCCAAGTTTTTCTGTTTTCTCTGACCCACCTCGGTTTACCCTTTCGACCATCTCTGACTTATTCTCCAAAATTCAGCTCAAGCTCAGGTCTTCAGAGAGGCCCAACAGATCAGTTCCTCACTCCCAAATAGGACCGAGCCTCTCTCCATCACTTTGTGTGTTCTTCCATTTCATCACGGATCATTGCGCTGTTCCTATGCCTGTCTGTCTCTTCCTCCAGCCTGTGAGCTCCTTCAAAACAGGGACTCGGGCTGATGCACCTTTGTGTTCCAAGCACTCGGCACAGGGCCTGGCTCTGGAATGAGCTCAGTGCGCACTAATGGATCAATCAATGCCTGGAGGGAGGCATGCACTGATCTGACCCTCCTCTTTTAGAAAAACACAATCTGGTTGCCATGGCACTAAGACAGTGCTTTCTGTACCTGCTGTTTTCAGGATGAACAAATCACATTCAGATGACCACACTTTGGCATCTGGCTGGCAAGATCTGCAGGATCCAGCAGGATGGATGCTGGGCCAACCCTGAGATGGAAGAGACACCTTTCTCTCTCCTGGGCTGGTAAACCACAGCGTTTAACGTCAAAGCATTTCCTTTTTCCCCATCCCTGGAAGATTTCAAGTGCTCCTCTTTTGTCAATATCCCCTTAGCTCTCCTCTCCTGTCAGGTGTCTCTCTCTTTCTCCACTGTTTTTTCCATCTTTTTATCTGCTGCTACTCTACGACGACAGGGGTTTACAAACCATAGCTTGTGGGCTATATCTGGCCCACTCCCTCTTTTTGTAAATAAAGTTTTATTGCAGCACAGCCATATCCATTTGTTTGCATACTGTCTGTGGCTGCTGATGCTCCCCAGTGGTAGGTTTGTGACAGAGATCGTATGCCTGCAAGGCTCAAAATATTTGCTATCTGGCCCTTTACAGAAAAAAAGTTTTCTGATCACATAAACATACAGAATACTGTACTAGAGAATGAGCTTCATCCAATGAGAGAAGACTAGGAAATAATGCAACTGAAATTGGGAGGAGAAGAAAAAGAGAATAAGCTCTGATTATTATATCGGCAATGAGTGAGAGATACAAGATACTACAGTATTTATAAACCTGATAGTAAAATCTTAAATAAGAAAATAGGAATAACAGCATTAAAAAAGTATGTGAGTACATACAAAAAAACCACGAAAATAAAATTACAAACCTTCATAAATACAATTTATTTTTTTTTTAGAAATAGGATCTTGCTCTGTTGCCCAGGCTAGAGTGCAGTGGCATGATCAAACCTCACTGTAACCTCAAGCTCCTTGGCTTGAACAATCCTCTTGCCTCAGCCTCCTCAGTAGCTGGGACTACAGGTGCATGCCACCACACCTGGCTAATTATTTTTTCATATTTTTATAGAGACAGGGTCTTGCTATATTGCCCAGGCTAGTCTTTGCTCTCCTGGCCTCAAGTAGATCCTCCCACTTCAGCTTCCCAAAGTGCTGGGATTATAGGCATGAGCTGTAACACCTGGCTTTCCTTTCCTTTTTTAAAAATTGTATTTATGAAGGGTGTGGTCTCTACAAAAAAATTTAAAAATTAGCTGGGCATGGTGTCTCGAGCATATAGTCCCAGCTGCTTGGGAGGCTGAAGTGGGAGGATTGCTTGAGCCCAGGAGTTTGAGGTTGCTGTGAGCCACTGTGCTCCAGCCTGGGCTACAGAGTGAGACCTTGTCTCCAAAAAAAAAAAAAGTAAAATAATCTATTGCATAAAGAAATACAGCAGATATAATATACATGATAATTATAAAATAATGTAACAGAGTAGAGACCAAATATATCAATTGTAGCAATAAATATGAGCGGGCTCATAAAAAGAAAAAGATTTTCAGTTTGCCTTGTGCTCATCAGGCTTCCTGGCAGGAACTCCCTGTTCTCTCTTGAACCCATGCAGTTGGGCTCCAGTTCTCACCATTAGCTGAAATTGCTCTTGTTACCATAATCGAAGGCCTTCAAAGTTTCCATCACTCTGTTCCCAGTCTCACAGCAGCGACCGACAAAGGTGATCACTCCCTCCCCCTCGAACACTTTCTTCACCTGACTTCTGGGATAGCCCCTGTCCTGGTTTTCTCCTCCCCGGATACCTCTCAGCCTATTTTGCTGGATTTTTCTCCTCTTCCTGATCTAATCAGAGGCTGGGTTGTCCTTGGTCTCCTCATGCTTTCTCATAGTGTCTTCAATCACGTCCTTAGCTTGAATCGATAGGCTGATGATCCCTGAGTTTGTGTCTCAGAGCCCGAGGTCTTCCCTCAACTTTAGACTCATATACTCAGCTGTCTACTCAGTCCCTACACCTGGGCGTAGGACGGACATTTTAACCCTGACATGTTCAAAGCCAAACCACTGATTTGTCGTCCCTGGTTTGTTTCCATGACAGCCTTCCCCACCTCAGGAAGCGGCGCCACCATTCACCTGGGCGCCTGGGCTGAGCAGTAGGAGTCCTTCCGGCCTCCTCTCTGGAGTTGCTCAGTGAGTCCTCTTGGCTCTAACTTGACCATCATCTGCCCCACAAGATCACCGAGGGCCCAGCCACCTTCCTCTCTGGTCTGGGCCACTCTCACAGCCTCCTAACCGGCCTTCCTCGCTCTACATTTGCCCCTTGCCTCTGCTCTCTACACGTCGGCCAGGGGCATCATTCCAACATGTAGATCAGACCATACCACTCCTGTTCAAAACCCTCCAATTGCTTCCCATCCACACTTGCAGGACAATCTAACCATCTTAACATGACTTACAAAGTCCTACATGTTCTTGAGCATAGTAGCTCATGCATGTAATCCCAGCACT
Source organism: Mirza zaza (assembly GCA_008750895.1). NCBI lineage: Eukaryota > Metazoa > Chordata > Mammalia > Primates > Cheirogaleidae > Mirza > Mirza zaza. The sequence continues at coordinate 102,483 of VSMD01037024.1, forward strand.
TTGGGAGGCTGAAATGGGGGAATCACTTGAGGTCAGGAGTTCAAGACCAGCCTGGCCAACATGGTGAGACCCATCTCTAAAATATATATATATATATATATAATTTTTTTTTTTTGAGACAGAGTCTTGCTTTGTTGCCCAGGCTAGAGTGAGTGCCGTGGCGTCAGCCTAGCTCATAGCAACCTCAAACTCCTGGGCTCAAGCAATCCTGCTGCCTCAGCCTTCTGAGTAGCGGGGATTACAGGCATGCGCCACCATGCCCGGCTAATTTTTTCTATATATATTTGTTGGCCAATTAATTTCTTTCTATTTATAGTAGAGACGGGGTCTTGCTCTTGCTCAGGCTGGTTTTGAACTCCTGACCTCGAGCGATCCACCCACCTCGGCCTCCCAGAGTGCTTGGATTACAGGCGTGAGCCACCGTGCCCGGCCCAAAAAAATATATATAATTTTTAAAACAGAGAATATCAACAAAGTCATGCATGTTCTGGCTCCTGCCTCTCTCTCTAACCTCAGCTCCAGATGCACTGGCTTCTCTCCTGTTTCCAGGACACGCCAAGCACAGTCCTGTCTCAGGGCATTTTGCCATCTGGAAGAGTCTTCCCTCAGGCATCCTGAGGCTCTGTGCTCTCCAGGGTGGCTTCCCTTGACCACCCTGGACAAAATAGTGTTGTACCCCTTCACTCGCCCCACCCCACCCCAAGCCCTGCTTCACTTTTTCATAGTATTTATCACCACTTGTCATCATGTTGTATTAAACATGTTAGTTTGTCTTTCTCTCCTCTAAAATATAAACTCTCAAATGTACTGACTGTCTTATTTATTGCTGTATTCTCAAAGGGCGGCTCAGTGCCTGAAAAATAACAAGTGCTCAATAAATAATTGTGGAATGAATGAGTGAATGACCCATGGTCCTGTAGTTGGTGACCTCTGACATAGTGTTCCAAATTCTTGACAGATTTTAATCTTTGGGAATTGGGAATGAAACATCAAAATTTACAGGAAGTCTGGGGAATTCCTGAAATCCTAAATTATTTCCAGGTTGCCTCATGGATGTTCATTTCTTTTTTAAAAAGGAAAATATTTTGTTTGCTTTACAAGAACTGTGGGCTATAGTAAAGATTCCAACAGTGGAAAACGCCAGTGAACGTTATTAGATAGTATTTGAATGACATAACGCTGGAATCTCCTAGCAAGATTTAACTACAAAGAATCATGTGTCAGAATTGCCAATTTAAGGACTCATTTCCAAAGCCTTTCCAAAACTTGTTATTTTTGGAACATCACTCATGGGATTTTTACAAGTGTAACATGCATACAAACTGATTAATATTTATGTGATTTGCAAGAAAACTCTCTGAGCAGAAGTCACGCCAGGAACACACTTACATGGTGCAGCAACTACAGGGAAGACTGGCTGATTGGGTGGTGAGTCTGAGCACTTCCGGGCACGGTTCCAGGAATGTCAGCCTTAACCTTTGACTCCGTGGATGGGCTCTTGCTTCGTTCCACTTGAGGTCAGTGCGTTCCTTCAAACCAATTATGTCTCAGCGTTTATTGCCAGGCTTGAATTCCCACAGCATTTTAGTACTTTCCCCCATGTTCCTGATTTCTCAAATGATTTTTTCTTGGGCTCCAGGGTTCAGAAAAATATGCATTTCCGGAGAATGGCTGGAAAGGAATTCTCACATGGAAACGCTGTCTGAAAGTGTTTAGATTTGCCTTGTTTCAGGCAAACGGGCACATTGCAAGCTACAGCTCAGGCTCTGAAGCTGTTTTGAAGGTGTGAGAGCTTGGGAAGCAACACTTCCAGCATTTCTCTCCCTCTCCTCAGCTTGGCGGGGCTGAGGTGCGCTGGCTAGGAAAGGGGGCGACCTGGTGGTGACCAAGACAGCCCTCACTTCTGGTCACTGTCCACAGAAAATGTGCCTGGTCTTGCACCATACACCAGTGGAAAAGGGGATTTGAGGGAAACTAGGAGAAAGCAGGATTGAATAGTTAGAACAGAAACTCTAGTGTGCAAACAACAGTGCTTAAAAATGGCAGAAATCACCAAGCATGAAGTGAAGAAATCTCACTGCAGGAAATGTGAAACTTGTATGTGTTTTATTTTTTGAAGAACGACATTGAAAGGCAAACAGTACTACTTCCTGGTTGGAAAACAATCTGGAAAAATGGGTGGACATTTTTTTTACATGTTCAATACGATTTGTTTCAGTAGTGCCACTGATTGGAATTCATTCTAAGGATGTGATTCTAAACGCACAAAAGGATTTATGCAAACAAATATTGGTTCAGACCCTCCCTCTCTTCACCCAGAACAGCCAGTGAAGGGCACATCCTCAAAGCCGGGCACAGTGGGGCCAGTCTCCCAGGATGTTGGAGGTTTGGCCCTGTGATGCAATGAGGGAAAGGGGTAATGAGTGTGTGTGTGGGGTAACACGATCAAATTTAAATATAAAAGAGGCAAGAACTGTATGTAAGTTTTAAGTGGATATCATTCCTTCTTCCAGCAGGCAGTTTATCATCCTTACACCACACCCCTATACTGGTGGAAGTGACCTTGGTGGCCAAAGAATTAATCATCTCTCATCCTTCCCCTGGAGTCACAATGGCTGTGACTCAGATTGTATCATCAGGGGTATTGAGTTCAGAACTAGGGAGGTGATGCTCCTGCTGTCTGGTTACAATGTATGCCAAGTATATCATACCCAGCCCCGGTCCCTGAACCACAAGGGGGAGTTTAACAAACTGGAGCTCATCTAGGTAAGGTGACCATCAGGAAACCAACGGGGAACTTCTGAGGGTCCTGGACTAGACAGTTTAAAGGTGAGAAGACTGGGGGCACAAGGTTCCTGTGTGCAAGTGTCTAAAGGCAGAGGAAGCAGAGGGAGCCGTGTGGGCTTGGAGGGCAGAGCGAGGACTGGCGGGCTGAAGCTACTGGGAGGCAGATTTTTGTCCAATATAAAGAACTTTCTCTGGCTCAGGCCGGGCGCGGTGGCTCATGCCTGTAATCCTAGCACTGGGAGGCTGAGGCGGGCAGATTGCTCGAGGTCAGGAGTTCAAAACCAGCCTGAGCGAGACCCCGTCTCTACTAAAAATAGAAATTAGCCGGGCATGGTGGCACATGCCTGTAGTCCCAGCTACTCAGGAGGCTGAGGCAGGAGGATCACTTGAGCGCAGGAGATTGAGGTTGCTGTGAGCTAGGCTGATGCCACGGCACTCACTCTAGCCTGGGCAACAAAGTGAGACTCTGTCTCAAAAAATAAAAATAAAAAAAGAACTTTCTCTGGCTCAGAGTTGCCCCACGTGGACAGGAAGCCCATCCTGAGAGGAGTTTGAGAGGAGACTGAGGAATGCCTCCTCCCCAGCGCCCCAAGGTCAAGCACGGAGCAGGGACCACAACTCAAATGCCTGTGGGAGCCAGTGAGCCATTAGCAGGAGTGGCCCAGCTAAAGCCACACAAATACAAAATTAAAACTAGCAGCAGCAACGATAAACACTGTGTAATCCAAACAAAACCCGCTGCAGAGGTGGGATGCAGCCAACGCACAACCCCCGCTGTGGAAGGTGGGATGAGTGGGGGAGCATTTTAGTTTCCGGGAGCTGCCATGACAAAGTGCCACATATGGGTGGCTTAAACCACAGAAACTTATGGTCTCACAGTTCTGGAGGCTAGAGGTCCAAGATCAGAGTGTTGGCAGGGCCGGGCTCCTTCTGACACCTCTAAGGGAAGCTCCTACAGCTCCTGGTAGCCCCAGGCGTTCCTTGGCTTGTGGCAGCATAACTCCTACCTCAGCCTCTGTCTTCACATGGCCATCTGCTCTCTGTGTCTATGTCCAAATTTCCCTCTTCTGATGAGGACACTAGTCCTACTGAGATAGTATAGGAGGTGGACGTTGGCTACCCGCCTGAGCCTTGAGCCAAAGCTGAAGACTGCTTACAACACTGAGCAGAAGCTTTGAAAACAATTAACACCCAGCTTTTTTTTTTTTTTTTTTTTTTTTTGAGACAGAATCTCACTTTGTTGCCCAGGCTAGAGTGAGTGCCGTGGCGTCAGTCTGGCTCACAGCAACCTCAAACTCCTGGGCTCAAGCAATCCTTCTGCCTCAGCCTCCCGAGTAGCTGGGACTACAGGCATGCACCACCATGCCCGGCTAATTTTTTCTATACATATATTAGTTGGCCAATTAATTTCTTTGTATTTATAGTAGAGACGGGGTCTCGCTCTTGCTCAGGTTGGTTTCGAACTCCTGAGCTCAAAGGATCCGCCAGCCTCGGCCTCCCAGAGTGCTAGGATTACAGGCGTGAGCCACTGCTCCTGGTCAACACCCAGCTTTAGTAGAAGGTAGTTCTGCTCTCTTTAACAGGATGTGGCGACCACTGGTGCAGGGGTCCGCTGGCCCGAAAGCCGGCACAAACTGGATACTGCCAAGATGAAGCCCAGAGTTGACCACTCAGAGACCTTTTGCCTCATTTTAATGCTATAAATCATGCCCAACGGTGGAGATTTAACATGCTGATGAGACATGCCATGTATGAAGAAGCATGATCACCAGATGGGCAGCTGCCAACAAAACTCTACCTCTACATGCTATGATTTCAATGGTAGTGTCAAACTTTCTCCCTCTATCCTTTAGAAGTTTGCCAGCCCTTAACCAGCGTGTCTCCCTTTCGTTCGAGCAACCCCCCACAATAAAGCCTTGCCTGTGTAAATTCCTTTTTCAGTCTCGTGCAAATTTCCATTGTCTTGGGGACCAAGAGCTGTGAGGTTGGTAACACTGCTGGATTAAGGGCCCACACCACTCCAGTGTGAACTCCTCTTAATTTAATTAATTACATCTTCAGTGACCATTTTCAAATAAGATCACATTCTGAGGTGACCTTATCTTTTGGGGGGACAAAATTAAAATCATTACAGAGAGTCTGAGGTCCGTTCAGCTGCAGACTTGTCAACCTAGAAGTAACGTCTCTCTCTGGTGAGGCTTTTTGTTTATTTGTCTGTTTTTGCCTGTCTTGTCTTCCTGGCTTGAATAAGTTTCCTCTTTCCCACCTAAGTGGCAAGGCCAGATATGACTCATATTTACTCACTGACCCACCTTCTCTCTGCAGAAGAGGGATGGGGAGTCTGGGATGCCTTAAAGCTGAGAAGGGGCCTTGGAGGACTTCCCTGGGGTCACTGTGAAGGCACAGGGTCTCTTCTGCTTGGAGCCCCTTGGCTCAGAGGCTAGTTTTCTTCACCAAAGGCCTCTGAAGGCAGAGCCTGATGGCAGCTCCCTCACAGCTGGCCCTTGCCTAGGTGTTGGTTTGTGGGTAGCTGCTCCCCTCTGCTGGACAGAATGAAACCTGCTCTCCTTCCATTTCTTAGGGATTTTGTCTCCCTAAGTCACAAGTTCATAAACTCAGAGCAGGAGGGGGTCAGAAGTTCAGCAGGCACAGCTGCCCTCATTGTTCAGATGGGGAGACTGAGGCCAGAGAGGGAAAAGGCCTGGTTTAAGCTCACTCAGAGAGAGGAGGAGCTGGGACTAGAAACGTGCTGCCTTCCCTCCCACAGCAGAGTCTGGGCTGGATCGAAGCCAGGCCTGGGCAGTTGAGGAAGAACTCCCTAATTTTATATCTCTCACGAGGGGAGACTCCACAGGATAAAATCTAGAGGAGGGTGTATGAAAAATTAATGTATGAACCAAAGAGCAAAGGGAATAATAAAAAGTGCTACTCATGGTCAGCAAATATGTGTTAAAGAAGGAAAATGACCAAGTTAAGGAGTGGGTTCAACTGTTAGAAACTTCTGGAAAGGAGAAAGAGAACAGCAGAGAGAAGTAGAGGTCCAGAGGCCCAGCCTCCCCTTGCCCTTCCCTGCACAAAGAGCTGTGAGAGACAAATGCCTCCCAGGGCCTCTCACATGCCAGAGCTGAGGAAAGACTGCCCTGAGGAGCAAATGGAGGAGGCACGAGACCTCCTTAGGCCCCCGAGACCTGCGCTTCGACAGTGAAAGGGCAGGTTTTGTTCCAGGATCTGCAGAGGGCACGTCCAGAGTTGTAACACTTGAGGGCCTGAGGAGAAATCCTCCCTACAGGCAGGTTCTACAGGCCGAGCGGTTCTCAGCCAGAGCATCTCAGGGTGGCATGGTGGCAAGGCCTGGCGAGGTCATGCCACCGGGCAGAGCCCACCCTCAAGGCAGCACCCGGGTTCCAGACACCCAGGGCTCAAAGGGGAAATGGGAATGGAGATTTCTGAATATGCTGGAAGGGAAGGACAGACACCTCAAATGAGGCTGCGACACAGAGACTGCTCCGTGGCAACGGCTACGTGGTGTCATGGCGTTGGAAGGCTGGAGGGGCAGCCCTGGGACGAGACGATGTGGAAGATGGATCATCCCTGAGACGGGGCAGATGGAGCTTACATTGGGAGTTAGCTGCATGGTGGCAGATTCTGACCAATGCAGGTGACTGTCACAGGCCTGGCCTGACAGGTGTCTGCGGAGGCTGAAACCAAAACCATCTCGGTGGCACTTCCTCACTCGGTACTACTGAGTCTCTGATGAACAACTTGTCTTTCTGGTGCCAACTTCTAGCAAAACCTTAGCCTGGGACTGGGCCCCCAGCCACTGAACACTGCCAGGGAACATCACAACAGATCAAAGACTTGTGCCCACTGGAAACGCAGGGTCTCTACAGATATATGAAGTGATATTATAGAACAATCACACCTACCTGGTCTTAAGTTAAGGGGAAAAAAGCCAGCAGGATGCAATGCAATATGCTTCACACAATAATTCCTGTAGAAATATTATGTGTATGGATACAAAATGGACTTGTATTTGTTTAGAAATAGTACAAGTTGCGGACCTGGATGATGGTAGAGTTTATCTCTGGGGAATTCGATTTTCAAGGACTTTCACTTTTCCTCCATTTAGAAATACTTTTTAATGTAAAGGTAATTCAGGTTGTAAAACAATAGAAACAGAAGATTAGCATGGCCCCTCTATATAAGGATGACATGCAAATCTGTGACAAGTTCCATATTTTTAAAAGACAGAAATTTGTTCTTTCAGAGTCTGGAGGTAGACATCTGGAATCAAGGTGTCGGCAGAGCTCTGCTGTCTCTGAGACTCCAGGTGGAATCTGTCCTCACCTCTTAGCTGCTGCTGGTGGCCGTCACGCCTTGGTGTTCCTTGGCTCGCAGCTGCATCGCTCCATCCTTACCTCGTGTTCTCCCTGCAGATCTCTGTGCCCACATATCCCTCTTCTCCTCAGGACACCAGTCATATTATATTAAGGACCCGCCCTAATGACTTTATCCTGCTTACACCTGCTAGGACCTTATTTCCAAACCAGGTTATAGTCACGAGTAGCAGGGATGGGGATTTCAATGTACCTTTTTGGGGGGACACAATTCAACCCACAACATTCTCCAGCCTCGCTTGGGCCTCCGGGTCTGGCTGCACGAGGGCTCTTCTCCACGAGGGCTCTTCTGAGCCTTCCCCGTCCTCCTCCACGCTCAGCCCTGCAGCCCTTCCCCCACGCCCAACAAGTGACTGTCCCCAGACTTTCCAGATGCCAACAGCGGGGAGCTCCCTGCACTTCATGCAGCGTCTGCCTCTCGCTTCGTCCACCTGCCGTCCTGTTCTCCATCATCATGTTCCTCCACAGCTCTAACCTATACCCAAGTTTTGGATCCCTTCCCGCCGATGCAGGGGGCCTGCTCACCTCCCTGTTGTCTCCAGATCAGGAAATGGCACCACGATTCACCCGTTTGCTCAGGCTAAAAATACCTACAAGTCAATATTTATTATTTTCTTTTCCTGATTTTCCTCCTTTTGCTGATACATGTAGTCTTTCATCATGCCCTGTCGAATTTTTCTACCTTATTATTTTTAGAGTTTTACTGGTATCTGGAACTATTTATTAATTAGCTTATTTTTATATTGCCAATCTGGTCCCAAAGAAAATAGGGACTTTGAAAATAGGGACTTTGTTCTGTTCACTTTGTTTGGTCCATGAAAATAGGGACTTTGTTTTGTTCACTGCTGTCCCTCCAGTGCCTAGAACAGGGGTCCTCAAACTTTTTAAACAGGGGGCCAGTTCACTGTCCCTCAGACCATTGGAGAGTACGCACCGTGGGCGGTCCGGGACGAGTCAGCTGCTAAGCAGGACAGGCAGCTGTGGCAAAAACACCTGGCAGGCCAGATTAATGTCCTAGGCGGGCGGCATGTGGCCCTCGGGCCGTAGTTTGAGGACACCTGGCCTAGAACAATGCCTAGCACATAATAGGTGCTTTGGAAATCTTTATCAAATGACTATGTGATGGGTGTCAGGGCTCTTATACAACACAGAAGATTCAGGGAGGACACTACCTCACTCCCGTGACATTCACTGTTCAAATCCTAAGAGGTCCCTTGAAGGCCAACAGTTTGGTCACGTGTGTGCCAAGCTGGAACATGGGAGTCCCTGCAAAGGTTAGGGTCCCCAGCACTGGGACCTAGCCTTCCTGAGGGTACCACGTGACCACTCTCCCTGAGCTCCTGCCACTGTCACCCAGGTGCTATTTGGGAGCAGCTTCAGGTCTCCATTTCTTCTGGGATCCACAGACCTTTGTTCTATAGATCCTGGCACTCTGGCTACTTCTGCTTCTCACTCTCTAAGGCCCTAAATGGGTACTCTCTCCTCAATCACTAATTAAACAGTTAGGGCATAAGCTCTTCCCTTGACTATATCCTGGGAATCAAGGAGGAAGGGAAGGGAAACATACCCTTTTCCTCCTGCTGCTTCTATCCCAATCAAAACAGAAATTAAATCTTATGATAAATTACCATGCCTCAGCCATTGACATTATTCCTCAGACTTCGAGGGACCTTGCCTCCTCGTTTTAGAGGACAGAAGCTGAAACAAATCTTTGGTAAGAGAGGCAGGAGTCAAAATGTTGTTATTAGTTCAGAGCCCAGAAGGAGAGTCAAAGAGAATTAATGCAGCCAGATCATCTGGCTCACAAGCCCGGTTCACTCCTCCTGCACTTAGAGCCTTCTTCAGGGCACCTACCTGCTTTGGCTCCTGCTGTGGGTGCCTGAGCCTAAGGAAGGAAATAAGACCCAGAAAATCAAGCCTTGAGTTCTCTGCTTTTCAAGTAAAGGGGTAGATGTTTATTGAATGACTATATGACAGATGCCAGGGCTCTTAAACAGTATAGAAGATTCAGGGAGGACACTACCTCACTGCTAAAGCCCCAAGAGGTCCCTTGAAGGAACCTTACTTCTCAAGGGAAGGGACTGTGTACCCAGTTCAGGGAAGACCCCAGTGTTAGTCATTTATCGTTGTGGAACTAATTACCCCAAAACTTAGCAGCTTGAAAAACAACAAATATTTATTATCTCACTGTTTCTGTGGGTCAGAAATTTGGGGACAGCTTTGCTGGATGGTTCTAGATCGGGGTCTTTCATAAGGTTAGATTCAAGATGTGGGCTGAGGCTGCAGTCATCCAAAGCTGGATGGGGCAGAAGGACCCGCTCCTGGATGGTTTACTCACATGGCTGTTGGCAAAAGGCTCCAGCTCCCCGCTTGCCATTAGCACTAATTATAAAAAAGCTGGAGTGGTTCTATTAACATTAGGCTGAACAGATTTAAAGATAAGAGGTATAGAGATAAAGAGGAACATTTCACAATGGCAAAAGTGTCATTCATCAGGAAGACATAAGAATTATAAATGTGTATGTACCTGATAACAAATTCAAAATACATTAGAGAACATGACAGAACTAAAGAGAGACATAAACAAATCTACAGTGATGGTTAGAGATTTTAACATCTTCTCTTAGTCATTACAAAATCAGTAATGATCGTGAAAGTTGTCAGAATCAAAATGGAGTCACTTGTGTCAAACTCTAACAAAAATAAATAAATCCAGGAGGCTAAGAAAGGAGGCACTCACGCACACATGCCTGTGATAAGAACTATTACAAAGACTCTCTGAAGAGCTCTTAAGCACATATGCCTGTAATGAGAACCTTTGCCACAGACTTTTCACACTGCAACTTGCTACACAAGTCACAAGGATAGCATCCGGGTGTACAAGAACATTTGCCTGACAACAAACTGTCTCCACTAATGAACTAGCTTAAACTCCTGCAATAAATGAGCCCCCGATGTTCTCTTTGTTTCCAAAGAAATTATATGTGCTTTTCCCTTTTGCCTCTAAAAGCTTTTCTTTGCCTCGATTTCTTTGGATATGTTTATGGTCTCTGGCCTGCATATCCCAGATTTGCAAATCCCCTGCACACTCCTGAATAAACTCAATATCTTTGGAAAATCTCTCTCTGTCTGTTATTTAGGTTGATATGATACAGTCACTGAATGACACTATCAACCACCTTGATCTAATTGACATGTGTACACTACATACAACAAATGTATAATACATGCTCTTAAAGTATACATGGACTGTTCACCAAGATATGCCATATGTTGGGACATAAAACAAGTTAATAAATTTCAAGAGTTTTCTTCAGGTCACATGAGAATTAAATTAGATAGCAATAGTAAAAAATCCCAGGATATGTTTTAGAAAGCTCCAGATATTTGAAAATTAAATAACATTCTTCTCAATAACTAACAGGTCATGGAAGAAATCCTAAAGGAAATTAGAAAGTATTTTGAACTAAATGAAAATGAAAACACAATGTATCTAAAATTTGGGGGTTCAACTAAAGTAATACTTAGAGGGAACTCTATAGTTTTAAATGTTTGTTTTAGAAAAGAAGAAAGGCTTAACCATAAATTATCGAAGTTTCCACCTTGAGAAGCTAAAAAAGAACAAGAGTGACAGGTACACTAAAAACCCAGACATCACCACTCTACAATTTATCTATGCAACCAAAAACCACTTGTACCCATAAACCCATAAATCAAAATATAAATTAAAAAAAGGAAGACTTCATTATTTTTTCTTTGTTGCCTTCTATTTTGAAGCGACTTACGCCTCTTCTGTCTTACTTTTCTTGAAGAATTTGTTCTCTTTCCAATTGGCTGAAGCTAAATACTGTGTGAACATAATAGAAGGGCTAAAGTTATACTTTCAGTTTCTGGTACTGAGTGTGTAAATAATTTAAAAATAAAATCAAATTACAATCCAATCCAATAAGAGCAGGCCAGGTGCAGTGGCACATGCCTATAATCCTAGCACTTTGGGAGGCTGAGGCAGGAGGATCAACCTCAGCCCTGGAGTTTGAGACCGGCCTGGGCAACATAGAGAGACCCCATCTCTACAAAAAAAATTTAAAAATTAGCCGGACGTGGTGGTGCACCCCTGTAGTCCTAGCTACTCAGGAGGCTGAGCCAGGAGGATCCCTTGAGAAAGGTGAGCTGGCTTGCCCAAAGAGAAACATCTGAGCCACAGAAATGGCAAGGGTGGAAAAGTGAAAGCAAGGGCAGGAAACCCCAAAACAAGAGCATTATGGAGAAAGGCTTGCCTAGCGAGAAACATCCGAGTCAAGGCACCAAATACGTCAGGTTCTAGTCTGAAAGGTCGGTTCTTAGTGCGCTCAACTGTCCAGTCAAAGTGGTTCTACAGTGATGTTTGAACCATGGGGAGGTCCCTATCTGGACACTGTAAAACAAGACCCAGACCGTGCTCACGGCCGAAGAATGACCAGATGCACCCAAGTGAGGCAAGCACGAGGTGAAATTTACTGAGGGGGAGCAAGACGGGATTATAGAAGAACACAAGCCACTGCCTAGAGACCCCTCTTCCCCTAGTCCTTGCTGTCAGCCAGGGAAATGAGTGCTCATCAAACAAGTGGGAGCATGGGTCTCCCACATCGCAGCTAGCCCTGGTGTGGAAAGGTCCCTATCCAGCCTTACTCTCTACCCCAACCGCTATTAAGGTCCCAGGCTACCTACTGGGATCCATCGCTCTCGGGTAAAGCCATGGAAGGACCAAAATGAAACTCATCTGGCCCCTGTGGACTAAAGGACTCCAACGCTGGAGCCCCAAATACTCGTGTACTCCCTTGGAGGATCTCAGGGCCTGTTCAAGTGGATTCCTCCTGCTGTGGCTCCTTCAGAGAAGTAGCAAAGCCGTCCATGGGCAAGACACCTTTTGCCCTGGCAACCCAAACCGACAATTTCTGCCCTTACGGGAACAGCAGCCACTGCTGGAGTAGCCACAGGAGGCACATCCCTGGGCCTGCAGCAGTCTGTGGCTGTGGAGGCAGCACAAGCCCTGCTAAAAACTAGCCATGCACTCGCCCTCTTACAGGAACAGTTAGATTCGCTGGCGGGGGCTGCCTTGCAAACTAGGTGGGCCCTCAAACTTCTAACTGCAGGAGAAGGGAGCACATACTTGTTCTTAAAAGAACAGTGCTGCTTCTATGTTAACAGGTCAGGACAGGTTCAGGACAACATCGGTGCCATCCTAGAGTCTGCCTTCAATCTCCAGACATGAGGCAAGACCTCTAGGCCCTGGTGGATGTCCTTAATAATTCCTTCGGTCACCCCGTTACTTTGCATCCTGGGAACTCTTTTTTTTTTTTTTGAGACAGAGTCTCACTATTGCCTGGGCTAGAGTGCCGTGGCATCAGCCTAGCTCACAGCAACCTCAAACTCCTGGGCTCAAGCAATCCTCCTGCCTCAGCCTCCCGAGTAGCTGGGACTACAGGCATGCACAACCATGCCCGGCTAATTTTTTCTGTTTTTAGTTGTTTGGCTAATTTTTTTCTATTTATAGTAGAGACAGGGTCTTGCTCTTGCTCAGGCTTGTCTCGAACTCCTGAGCTCAAGCAACCCTCCCACCTCGGCCTCCCAAAGTGCTAGGATTATAGGCGTGAGCCACCGTGCCCAGCCATCCTGGGAATTCTTATATTGTGACCAATTCTCATAAATTTTCTAACTAAATTTATTTCGTCCTGTCTAGAGGCCATCAAGCAACAAATAGTCCTACCTTCTCTGCCAGCACTGGTGCCTACCTCCTCACCTACAATTACAACAATCTACCAAGAACATATACCGAAGTCCCCTGGAGAGACCCCGGAGAAACTACAAGAGGCCACCCTAATAGGGAGCATGAGTAGGGCCACCCCTACTCAACATGAAACAGCCAGATGATTTGGGCCTCTAGAATGGAGAAGGGGAATGTTAGGTAGAATAGTGAGGAATTCCAGGTCTACTAGGGACAACAGTGAGTGCTGTTGCCCCATCTTAGTCCTGCCCAACCCTAATTCTCCATACCTGGGGGAGGAGGGAATACCCTACCAATCTGCCAATCAGAACTTGGCGTGCCAGCTGCAAAAGAATGCAGAGGACTGTCTAGTCCATGGGCCAAGCCACATGGGTATCATAAAGTTTGAAAAGTGACACAGAACCCACATGTGCAGTAAGACTTAGGTCATGCAGCTCCCCAACTGTCCAATCAAAGTGGTTCTATGGTGATGTTTGAACCATGGGGAGGTCCCTATCTGTACACCATAAAACAAGACCCAGACCATAACCAAGCTCTCTTTTTCTGTTGCAAAAAGGGGTCCAGTTGTCATCTGTGGTGTATGTACCATGCTCTGTAAACCTATATCTTGCTCTTGCCCTATAATCCTATCTTTCTCTTCCTCAGTAAACATCATTTTCATGCTTGCCGGACTTTAGTGTGTCCAGTCATTCTTTGGCCATGGGCGCCCTAGGAACTGACGTTTCAGACTGAAATCTGACAGTGTCAGATGCCACAGTGTGAGGGCTCAGTCCTCAAGATTGCCCCTACCCCAGTACCAGTTGCAAATCTGGGCCTCTGGAGCTTCTGACCGACCAGCTTCAAATTTGGGTTCCCAGCACCCTCTCCCTCTTTGGGTTGAATTAATTTGCTGGAGCGGCTCACAGAACTCAGAAAATCACTCACGTTTACTGATTTATTATAACAGATATTACAAAGGTTGCAGATGAAGAGGTGAGTATGGGGGAGGGGGTGTGGAGCTTCCATGCCCTCCCTGGTGTGCCACCCTCTAGGAACCTTATTGTGTTCAGCTGTCCAGAAGTTCCCCAAGCCCAGTCCTCTTGAGTATTTATGGAAGCTTCATTACATAGGCATGATTGACAATCATGTAGAAATGTGACTGGACAAAAAGCCCATGATCTAAACCCAGCAAGGCCTGTCTGTTCTTCTTGGCCTCCCTGTGTAGTATTCCTTTCTCCAGGGTGGGGGCAGGACCCTTTCTGTAATGACAGTCTTTTGAATCAGAGTCAGATTAGAATCCTGCCTTGGTCAGGTAAAAGGAGGACAGGAGGTCAGAGAGATTCTATCTCCTGAGGCCTAAAGTGCCCCAACTTTATAACAAGGACTGTGGGAGTTATGAAATTCCATAGGAACTGTGAATGAAAACCAATATATTAATATATATCTTAATACCATGATATCTATGTTTATAACTCAATATTAAAGAACTCAATAAAAATGGACAAAAAATAGTACATTTCACTAAAGAAGATACACAAATGGCCATTTAAGCACATGAAAACACACTCAACACATTAATCATCAGAGAAATACATAAAAACCACAATGAGATACCACTACAAGCATTAGTATAGTTAAAATCTGAAGGATAGGCAATGCCAAATGTTGACAAGGACATGGAGCAACTAGAACTCTTACATATTGCTCGTGAGCATGTAAAATGATATAACCACACTGGAAAAAGTTGTGACATCTAATAAAACTAAATATGCATCTACCCTTCAACCCAGCAATTTCACACGTAGGTATTTACTGAGAGAAATGAAAATATAGGTCCACAAAAAAAGATGTGTAAGAATGTTCACAGCAGCATTATTCATAATAATGAATAGGAAACAACCCAAATGTCTATCAACTAGTGAACAGATTAACAAATTATAGTATATTCATACACTGGAATATTATGAAGCAATAGAAAAGATGAATTACTGATACATAAAGCAACATGGATTAATCTCTCAGACATTATACTCATTGAAAGAAGTCAGACACAGCATACATATTACATGATTCCATTTATATGACAGTGTAGAACAGAAAAAAATCTAAGAGGAAAGAAATCGAAATAGTGATTGTCTGGTTGTAGAGGGTGGGGTGACTAGGACAACATGCAAGGGAACTTGTGGAGTAAGGGAAATGTTCTTTATCTTGGTCAGGATGGGGGTTACAAGAGGGTATTCCTTTGTTGAAACCCATTGAACTGCACACTTTTGTTCATTTTAACACGTGCAACATTTATTTCCCTTAAAGAAAATAACTTCAATAAAGAAATATGTTCAGGAGAAGTGGCTCACACTTGTAATGCCACCACTTTGGGAGAACGAGGCAGGAGGATTGCTTGACGTCAGTATTTCAAGACTAACGTGGACAACAAAGTGAGATACCATCTCTACAAAAAGTAAAAAACAACAAAAAAATTAGCCAGGCATGGCAGCAGACCTGTAGTGTTGAGGTGGGAGGAGGATCACTGGATCTTAGGAGTTCAAGGCTACAGTAAGCTATGATTGAGCTACTTGAGCTACTGCACTCTGGCCTAGGCAACAGAGCAAGACTTCATCTCTAAAAAAAAAGAGAGAGAAAAAAATATGATCATGTGTGCACAATGCTAGAGCTTCTTGCAGGGCATCGAAAGAGCCCATCCAAGAGAAAGGCTTTTAAGGTCACTTAAAGCTTCATTAGCTACATGGTAAATCTGCCTCTACCCTCAGTTCGTATTCTGGCCCCACACTCACTTAGTAGTTGTGTGATTGTGGACAAGTTAATAAATATCTCAGTGTCTTGAATCCCACATCTGCAAAATGGGATGAACTATGAGCCTATCTCATTGCACTGGGTGAATAAATTTCATGAGATAACTTAAAACACTAACTGGTACATAGTGAACTCTCAACAAACATAAACTATTATCTTGCAGACATAGTACACAAAGGAAAACTGTTTGTGTAATTCTGCTAAGGGCCATGAAGGGCCTGTAGAAGTGCCCTGGGAAGGGAAGCCAAATGGTCAGATTTGCCTTCTAGAAATAATGACTGAAGCAGCAGTGGAGAGGATGAATAGGTGGAGGGAAGAATGGATTTGGAGTCCTGTCAGGACTGTCCTAACATGAAAATGGATGAGAGATTATTTATCTAAAGAATTAAAAAAAAAATGGTTGTATTCAAAGTATACAGGATTTGAACATTTTAATAAAAATTTAAATAAAAGTAAACACTAAAATGGTTTTTCACATTTAAAAATATTAAAAAATAAGAGCTGGGCAAGGTAGCACATGCCTGTAATCCCAGCTAGTAGGGAAGCTGAGGCAGGAGGATCCCTTGAGCCCAGGAGTTTGAGGTGACAGTGAGCTATGATTGTACCACTGCACTCCAGCCTGGGAACAGAGCAAGACCCCCAACTCTAAAAAAAAAAAAAATTAAAATAAATTCAAAATTACCTAATAACATAAAAACCAAATAAATTATAATTAATATAAATCATGAAATAAACATTTTAAAAATATGAACCAGGAAGAGAAGTAACATGGACTTTCATAATACTGAGAAAGGAGACTTCATCATGGTGAGCCTGTCTACTCTTGTACACTCCTCGGGTGAAATTGTGGGACACAAGGAGGTGTGTATGGTCTGCTTTCGACAGATACTGTCAGAGTTCTCCAAAGTGGCTGCAGCAGTTCACAGTCCCCTTAGCAGTGTAAGGGAGTCCCAGAGCATCATTTGACATTTTCCATCATTTTCATTTTAGACATTTTTGTGGGTGTGCGCAGAGCTGTTCTAACCAAGACATTATTTTTCTCTTCCCTTTCTAGAGAGGGAATCCAGCTTTTCCAGCCACCCCACCCTTCTGACAGGAGGAAGCCATCTCTGGATGGCTGGTCAGCTGAGGTAACTCCAAGCAGAGGGATTTACCGGGCACCTGGATTCTCATCTCCACGCCCCTGCGTTAACATGTTTCCCAGCCTTTTGTCATCTCTCCGATTGTTGCCTCTTACTCTTCCTCGTCTCTCTTGGTCCAAATCCTGCTTGCTCCGCAAAGGCAGATCAGAATTTACCTTCTTTAAAAAGCCTCTGGTGACCCTAACCCCTCACTCCTCCTCCCCGTTTCCCGGGCTTTTGTTTTGACTTTGGCGAGCCGTGGATGTGAGTGACTCTGGGCAAATCGTTCGCGTCTCAGGGCCTGTTTCCTCATCTGAAGAACACTTAGCAACATGAAGTCTAAGTCCCTATCTGATTTGATGTTTTACGACCCTTTTAGGGCTCAGAGCGCGAAAGAGCAGCCACCGAACTGTGCTCGAGCGGGCCAGCCCGGGTGTCAGCGCCGGTGTACGAGCCTATGCTTCGAAGGTCCTCGTGCGTCTCGGTCTGCAGGTCTCGGGTGGAGCTGTGTCCCCGCATGTCCACCCTGCCGGGGTGGCCTGACGCCCTTCTGTGCAAATCTGTTCGCTCGCAGCCCTGCCCGGCACCCGAAGGCGCAGAAAACCATCCGCCCGGTCCTTCCGGGTTTTGTGTCGAATCTGCGGGCGGCGGCCCGGCGCCGCGTTCCCGGTGCGGAATGTGCGGCTGCGCGCGCGCCGCGGCGTTGACGCGGCGATTTCATCATGCTCCGGGCCGGGCCGCGCGCGCCGCTTCCGCCGCCGCCCCCTCGGGACCGCCCAGGGCCGCCGCCGCCGGCTCATGCCCTCCCCGCGCCCGGCGCTGCTTAGAGCTGCCCGCGCCGCTCTGCTGCTGTCGCTGCCGCCCCGGCTCGCGGCCCGGCCCTCGCTCCCGCCCCGCCGCCTCCTCGGCGCGCCCGCCCGCGCCCCGACCTCGAACCCCGCCGCCGCCGCCGCCGCCCGGAGCAGCATGGACGGCGCCGGGGCTGAGGAGGTGCTGGCGCCTCTCAGACTAGCCGTGCGCCAGCAGGTACCGGCGTTTTGCGCCCTCCGCTCAGCCTGCCTCCCGCCCCAGACCTCTCCCCTGGTCATCCTTCCTTCCCCCGGGTGCCCGTCTGCCTCGTGGGTGACCCCTTCCCCTTCCTACTCTGGTGTCTTCCTCGCCTCCCCACGTTGGACCCAAGTCCCACACGCATCGGCCACCTTCCTCCCTTCGTCCTCCCGTCCTCCCTTCTTTTTGGATGACTCCCTCGGCCCCCGTGGAGATTCTGCCTTCCCGGTCTGTTCGCTTTCCCCAATCCCCGCGCCTCTCAGGTCTCCAGCGGGGCTGGGGTCTGTATCCCTTTGGCTCTCCTCGTGTGCTGACCGGATAACCTTAACTTCAGTCGTCCGGGCTGCGCTGCGCTCTGTGCGCCCTGGGTGCAGAGGCTCCCAATGCTTCCCCGGTCTGTGATGAGCCGAAGCCGCCTGTGCTTTCCATGTGCGCCCAGACGCTCTCATCTTCGGGGTGCTTTGAATAGTGTCTCCTCCTGTACATCTTCCTTCATTCAGTGCTTAGTCAGCCGAACGATGGCTGAGAAAAACAGAGCTGAAACGCGGGTGCGAGGGGGTGTCGAACTTTCTTTTCTAATAGTGCGGTCAGTCAGTCCATCCTTCTTCGCGCCTGTCATCTTCTCTGGCTTCTGAAAAGGCCTTTTTGGAACGAGTGGGCTCTCAGATCGATCGCGAACCGGGGGAACTGTAAATGTTGCGGAGTTACTCGGTGAAGTCAGCCATCCTTGGTGTGGAACATCTTGAAATTTGATGTAGTGGAAGGGAGGGAAGGCTGGAGGACTCAGGCCTCCTTTTCTGAGGGCACTGCGTAAAGGATAGAATATAGAGAGGGCAAGGAAAAGATTATCTCAAATGATTCTCATATCCAGTTAGTTAGGTAGAGCTAAAAGCTTGCAGCAGGACCCTGGGGATCGATGACCTAGTAGTAAACACCAAACGGGTTTCTCCTGCACGGGTGCCTGATGCAATAATTTGCCTTAGCTACAGAGGGAGGAACCCTCTCTCGGAAATAATTCATTGGAGCACAGCTGCCGCAAATTCAGCAAATTCTGCCACTTTGCAATCTCTACTTCTTGCTAGTTTGAGCCTGATTTAATAGTCTTTTATTTTGAAGTTTCACTATGGACTTATTTTTTTTATTATTGGTATGAGAACACTGTATTCGTATTCTCTGTCTCCCTCCACTCCCCAAATAAAACTAGGTGTGGTTACTTTGTCTTTTCTGTAACTCTCAATTTTTTCCTATATTTTTGCCTTTGGAAGGAAGAATACATCTAATTTGGAAAAAAAAAAAAAAAAAAAAACCAGTACACACACACACACCCTCAAACCCCTCCCTCTGCCACGTTAGCCTGGAACTGCAGTGCAAATCATCCATCTGTACTAAGACAGGATTTAGCTAACTCAAGGAAACTTTGATCATGGAACAGCCTTCCAGTGTTACTGTTGTCTCATGTATTGTTTATGTTGTCTGATTACATTTTTTGTACTTTAAGATATTTTTGAATATGAATTAGTTTATGTAAGTTAATTTGGGTTCTTCTAATTTTCCAAGAACATGCATCAGTTAATTAATTGCTTAGCATGTTGAATCATACTGAGTCCACTGTCAGCTGGAAGGGAATTTAAAGATCATCTGGTTATCTCATTTGCATATGGGGAAGTGAGATACACTGTTACCTCTAAGTATTTTACATATTTCCATTGTGAAGTTTGTCCAGTTGAAGACCTCCCTGGAGTGGGATTTTTAAGGAATTTAACAACTGTTCTTGTTAGTGGCACAGTTTTCATATAAATCTGCTGGTCTGGAAAATGAATGAAGTGAGCCTGTCACTTTACGAAAACAACTGATAGTATTTGTGGCCAATAATAAAATTCAAGCTTTGGGGAATTTTGGGAAACTTGATATTGTGAGTCTGGCAGCTCCACAGAACTTAAAGACTTTTCTGATGAGATAAGTGGTGATATTAGCAAAGTGGATTTTTTTGATATTGTATAATAAATAGGTTAATATTTGGAAAATATGCATAACTCCATTAAGCAGTATTTTCTAAATGATTAAAGCAAGATGTTATAAAATCAGATATTGGTAAAAGATCCACTCAAAGTCTAAGATACAGTAATGAATTTAACGTAACAGAGTACAGAAAGTTCGTTGCTGTAGTTTCTTAGTTAGAAATAACCTTGAAACTACCACTTGTCAGAGTTTCAAAGTAGTATCAAAGAAGGATATCTACAATTATCTGAAAAGGCTTTTAAAATTCTCCTTACTTTTCCATATGATTTTCTTCATATACTTTACCCAAGACAGATATGAGAATCTGGCTGTAATATAAAAATTAAGAGATTTGCAAAAATGATAAAACTGTTACTCTGTCATTATTCTGTCACTATTTTTTATTTTGGAAAATAGTTATTTTCATAAAATTTTTTACGCATGTTAACATATATTGAACTTTTATCATTTTAAATGAATTGATAAATATTTTTTAAATTTCCATTTTAATTTCTAATATAGTAAATACTGATAGTCCACATAAACAAAAGCTTGGGGGGGAGGGCCTCAGTGATTTTTTAACAGTATAGAAGAGTCCTGACACCACAAAGTTTTAGAACTGCTGCTTTGGGGGAATGGAATTATCCGAATTATATGAAGACAGATTTGGACTGCTGTCTGGAACACAGCTCCTGTTCCCCAGTTGGTTTTTTCCTTTACAGCCAAGGGTTTTCTCCTATACTCTCACAGTCTTAACTTTCTCATTTTCCATTCATTCTTCTGTCCTCTGCACTCACTGTGCCTTTGGCCTCTACCACTCCTCTTGCCTACTACCCTAAAGAGCACTTTTCTGTGATAACCACGTTTTACTTGTCTTCAGCATGTAGCTGTTGCCCACTCTTGCTTGTCCAGGAATTGATTTTTCCCCCCTCTGGCTTTGTCTGAATGTTAAGTGAGATTCAGTAGTTGAAGAAATATTATGTCTCAAAGTCTCTTGGTTCAAGTAGGATCTGTTAAGATGATTTTTACCTGATCTGGAGGATTAGAGAAGAACTTGTGTAGAGATTTGGTGAGGTGTTTTCAGTATCATTGTACTTAAGAGGCCACTCTAAAATGATTTAGGTGGATGTGGCTTGATGGTCTAACAGAGTAACTAGTATATAGAAAAGTAACCAAGGAGGATTTTTTTTAGCCTGTCGTGGAACTTAATAATTGTTGAGATGATAGAAGAGGTTTTGAAGACTTGCTAGATGGACTTTCTTTGTACTCCTTACTTTTTATATTGATGAGGATTAAATACTAGTGGCAGTATAGTCTAGTAATTCAGAGTCTAGGCTCTGAAATTATATTTCCAGAGTTTTGATCCTAACTTTATTGTCTATTAGCTGATGACCTTAAGCAAATGGTTTAATCTTTCTGTAGCCAAACTTCTTCATCTGTAACATGGAAATGGAGTTATAAATGTTAAAATAGACCAATATGTAAAGTGCTGAGAATACTGCCCACAGTACATAGTAAGCTCTTGGTAAAATGTGAGATATTATTCTGAAATGATTGTGGCTTATTGGAATGCTGGTTTTATCAAACCATTGCTGACATGAAGCTCATATATTTTCTTGTAATTGTCAGTTTGATAATATTTGAACCTTTGTAAAAGAATTGACATCTTCTGAAATTGGTAAGATAAGATGAGGGAAAAGTCTTTTTAAGTGATTTCTTGGGAGGTCTTTAAATGATTTACTCTCTAAATCACTAATGATGTGAATAGATGCATGGGTAACAGAACATGGGTTTCATCGTTTCAGGATTTCTTTTATTGGAATTGGGGGCAACACAACAAAACTCAGACCCTAGTAATAGGACTAGGACTTAGCATGAAGTAATAGACCCTAGTAATAGGACTAGAAGTTAGCGTGAAGAGCCTTGGGTTTTCCTCTGCTTTGATTTTTCTGGACAGAGAGCGCCTATTAAAGCTCTTGCTTAATCTACAAAGGGCAAATGAAAAGTTTATGACATTTTTGTCAATAGTTATAAAACATTTGGAAATCTGAGATCAACTCAATCCGAACAAAAACCTTCTAGTCGTGTATGTAAAACCAAACATCTTACAGAGGTGAGAGATATTTTCTTGTTTTTCTTGGCTAACTGAATATGCACCATGAATATATATGAAGGATCCAAGAGGAAGATCCCTTGGAATAATTTTCTCATCTAATGACTACTCTGCTTTATAATCACAGACTCTTAGTTCTAATATATATCATTATGGTAAGAAATTATCCAGGAACTAAACCTCGAGTGGATGTTTCCTAAGAGTGATTTAGAGATGTTGATGGTATTTCATGTCAGTTTCATTCAGTATACACACAAAAAACTCCAAAATAGAGTTGAGTGGTAAAGAAAGAAGAAAAATAATTAGAAATTAGGAATCCTTAAGTACTTTCATTCTGTGTCTGGATCACCTCCAATTCTTTTGTTTTCAGAACTAGATCATTATAAATTGTGATTTTAATAATTCCATTATTCAGAATAAACATAACTATTTCCTTTCTTCACCGAGACTTTAGAGATGATTAACTCAGAGTAGGAATCCTCACTCTCACACTACTTCTGTGATAGCTAGCCTTAAATATATGTGTGCCTAATTCTGTACCTGACCCTTAAAAGACAAAGAAGTGATTCCAGACAATGAATTTAAATTCTTTCTACCTGTTAACTTATGGTCTTGCTTGCCAGGGCCTTTTGAGAAGCTCCAAGAGAAACTTAGATGAATTGCGGGGAGTGTCAGTACTTGACACATTGGGGAGACATTCAGGAGAAAGACTTGCCTGCTTCTTTCAGATGTTCAGAAAGTACTACTACCTCTTCAGAACAAAGGCTCCCACAGTCTTCTCATCCCCATCATATTGCACAATTAGTGAACACTTCTGAGATAGGGGTTCTGACAGGTAGAGGAATGAATAAAGAATAAGCCAGTGATATTTACCGGATAGGAAGTATAATACTTGGCACAGTGCTGGGTTTAGGTTGCGATATCAGTCAACACATATTTGAGTGCCAGAATTCCTGTCCTAAGAGAGCCTACTTTATAGTGACAGGTATAGATAAAATGCATGTAAATGAATTAAATAAGCGGGTGCATTCATAGGGTGATTTCAGATTTTGTAATGAAGAAGATAAAATTAAGTTAGGTGACTGGAGATGTTGCTTTAGCTAGAGAGGTCAGCGTAATAGGAAACAAACTACTTGTATAACAGACCAGATTTGTATATGATAAGAGAATGAGGGGAATAACTATAGGCATATGTCAGATATTGCGGGTTTGGTTCCAGAACACTTCAATAAAGTAAATATTGTAACAAAGCAAATATTGCTATAAATCAAGTCACACAAATTTTTTGGTTTCCCAGTGCATGTAAAAGTTATGTTTATATTGCAGTCTCTTTAAGTGTAGAGTAACATTATATCTAAAAAATAATATATATACCTTAATTTAAAAATACTTTATTGCTTAAAAATGCTAACGATCATCTGAGCCCTCAGTGAGTCATACTTTTTTTGCTGGTGGAGGGTGTTGCCTCGATGTGGATGGCTGCTGACTGATCAGGATGGTGGTTGCTGAAGGCTAGGATGGCTGTGGCAATTTCTTAAAATATTATAAAACAACAGTGAAGGTTGCCACATCGATTGACTCTTCTTTTCACAAAAGATTTTTCTGTGGTGTGTGATGCTGTTAGCATTTTATGCACAGTAGAACTTCTTTCAAAATTGGAGTTAGTCCTCTTAAACCCTTCCATTGCTTTATCAACTAAATTTATGTAATATTCTAAATCCTTTGTTGTCATTTCAACTGTGTTCATAGCATCTTTCACCAGGAGTAGATTCCATCTCAAATCAGTATTTCCTGCTTCACCTTGCACTTTTATGTCATGGAGACAGTTTCTTTCCTTAATCCTCATGAACCAACCTCTGCTAGCTTCAGACCTTTCTTCTGTAGCATCCTCACGTTTCTCAGATGTCAAAGAATTGAAGAGAGTTTGCTCTGCATTAGGCTTTGGCTTAAGGGAATGTTGTGACTAGTTTGATCTTCTTTCCAGATCACTAAACATCTCTCCATATTGGCAATAAGGCTGTTTCTTATCATTCATATGTTCACCCATGTAGCACTTTAGTTTTCTTCTCTTTTTATTTGTATAGCCTAGAAAAATGCAAAGAAAAAGCTCCTGTCATCACCCTTGGCTAACTGTTTGGCACAAGAGGCCTAGTTTTCTACCTGTCTTGGCTTTCAACATGCCTTCCTCACTAAACTTTAAAATCATTTCTAGCTTTTGATTGAAAGTGAGAGACATACAAACTCTTCCTTTTGCTTGAATACCTAGGGGCATGGTAAGGTTATTAACTGCCCTAATTTCAATATTGTTGTGTTTCAGGCAATAGGAAGGCCTGAGGAGAGGGAGAGTGACAGTAACCACAGGTCATTGGAACAGTTGGAACACACATATTTATTAAGCTAGTTGTCTCATATGGGTGTGATTCATGGTACCTCAAAAGAATTATGGTAATAACATCAAAGAGCACTAATCACAGATCACATCACAGATATAATAATAATGAAAAAGTTGGAAATATTGCAAGAATTACCAAAACGTGACAGAGACATGACGTGAACACATATTGTTGGAAAAATGGCACTGATAGACTTGCTTGCCACAGACATTCAATTTGTAAAATCCACAATGTCTGTGAAGTGCAATAAAACGAGATATGCCTTTATTTTATTTTATTTTATCTCATTTCATTTCATTTTTTTGGAGACAGAGTCTCGCTCTGTCACCTGGGCTAGATAGAGGGCAGTGACGTCAGCCTAGCTCACTGCAACCTTAAACTCCTGGGCTCAAGCAATTCTGCCTCAGCCTCCTGAGTAGCTGGGTCTGTCTACAGGCATGTACTACCACGCCTGGCTAATTTTTCTCCCATCCAAGTACTAAACAGGTCCAACCTTGCTTAGCTTCTGAGATCAGATGAGATCGGGCGCGTTCAGGGTGGTATGGCTGTGGCCTAATTTTTCTGTTTTTTGTAGAGATGGGGTCTCGGTCTTGCTCAGGCTGGTCTTGAGCTCCTGAGCTTAAGCGATCCTCCCACCTCAGCCTCCCAGAGTGCTAGGATTACAGGTGTGAGCCACTGTGCCTGGCCAAGATATGCATTTAATTCCATAGCTCTTTGCTATATCAGACTCAGTGTTCCTTTTCTATAATACATCAAGTATTAATGAGATTCATACAAAATATCAACCTAGATTTAATTAATATATATAATGCTCTAAATATAATACAAAGAAGTGAAAAAGCAATTTATAATACATTTATAATATGTATTTCAGTATATAAATTCTTGGGTATGACTCTGCCGTGAAGTTATAATGACATAAGCAGCTGCTTACACCTATCCATGAAATTTGCAGTGAATGCAGTTGCTTTAAATGCACACTGATAAAGGTGTATTGTGTCGGTTGCTCAGGTACCATAGTAGCATTGTCATTGGTGACATGTTTTGCGTTCTCAAAAAAATAAAGAACTTCCTTGAGGAACAACTCTTTGTAAAACTGAACAAAACAAGATCCAGAATTATTTATTTTTTTGACATAGGATCTCACTCTGTTGCCCAGGCTAGAGTGCAGTGGTATGATCATAGCTCCCTGCAGCCTCAAATTCCTAGGCCTGAGCGGTCCTTCTGCTTCAGCCTCCCGAGGAGCTAGGTATCCTCTTTTAAATTGCATTTTATTGCATGTATTCCTGGAAAATTCAGTGTATGTTAAAACTGTGGGGAAATACTTCTGATTATGTATAAGCAGAGTCAGGTTCTAGGTTCAAATAATTACATTTGTCTACTCAAGACAACTTCAAGGGGAGAAATGTCCTCAAGGAACAATTGTAAGGTTCGAATATTTGAGAAATGCTTTATAAAGGATATGGTAAAATGTCGGTAAGTGAAGGGAAGCACTTTTGGGTCAGAGAATAAACATTGAAGGCGTGTTGCTAGAAACAGTCACCGAATTAGGAATGCCATGTGTTTGTGAAAAGAAGGCTTATAAGATGGGTGAGAAATGACATGAATTAGAGTAATTTGGAGCCAGGTCTAATCTTAGCATAGATACCTTTGTATGGGAAGGACACTAGTAATTGGTTGTAGTAATCTATTCTATGAGGGGTGAAAAGGAGAGATTAGATTGAAAATTTTAAAGTGCAATTGACCAGGCATTAGAAATAAAGAAGCATAACTTTATGTTTCTTGCTTGGGAAAGGATAGATTTGTTGCCATTAACAGATGGAGAGCATACACAGAAGGAACAGGTTTGGGGTAGAGCAAATGGTTGAGTTTGCAGTTTCTGTGGCCACACCGAAGTTGAAGTGCTTTGTAGCATAATAACAGCTATCATTTTGTGTATGTCTGCTGTGTGTTAGTACTGTTAAAAATTATTTAAAGTGTTTTATTCTTTATAACAATCCAATGAGGTGTGTTATTTTGACTTTATAATGGAGGGAGCTCAGAGTTATTTTTTAAAGAGACAGGGTCTCGCTCTGTCGCCAGGGGTAGAGTGCAGTAGCATGATCATAGCTCATGTAACCATGAACACCTGGGTTCAAGCTATCCTCCAGCCTCAGCCTCCCAAGTAGCTGGGACTACAGGTGTGTGCCATTGTGCCTGACTAATTTTCAAATTTTTTCAAGAGACAGGGTCTCACTGTGTTGCCCACTGTGATCTTGATCTCCTGGCTCAAGCTGTCCTCCCACTTTGGCCTTCCAGCCTCACAAAGTGCTGGGATTATGGGCACCACACTTGGCCTTTAACCCTTTTTAAGCACTGTATTTTACTACAGCTTGTCTAAGTGTGGATTTTTGTTTTGTGTACTGTTTAGATTTCCGCATGCTTTCTGCATCTTAGAAATCATGTCTTTGAGCAGTTATAGAAAATAGAAAATATTTTAGCCATTATCTTTTCAAATATTGCCTCTTAACACATTTTTTTTATTCATCCATATTCTGGCTGGATAAATATTGCATTCATTCTCTCCTCTGTCTCTTTACATCTATTTTTCATTTTTAATTCCATACTAGTCTGGATAATTTCTTTAGGTCCATCTGCTAGGTCACTAATTCTTTCTTCAGTTGTCTGATCTGCTGTTTAACCTGTCCAGTGAGGTATTTGTCTTTTTTTTTCTTTTTATTCAGCTGCTAGAATGGGAGAATTTTTAATTCTAGTGATTCATTTCCATATGATCTTTATTGTTCTTTTTCAGGCTACATGATTGTTTTTGATAGTTTCTTATTCTTGCTCATATTTTTGATTCCTCCTTTTATTTGTTTTAAACATGTTTAAGCATTTAAAAATATTCGATCATTCTAATACTTTTGGAGAATCTAATTTTGTTTTCATTCTGCTGAGTCTTACTCATGGTGGCTTGTTTCCTCGTGGGTTTTTGAATTTTGAGTTGAGCACTTACTATGTGGTAGCCTTAACCTGCGAAAATCCTGAAAGGCCTTTGTGGAGCGTCTGCTCCTCCAGAAAATAATTGCTCCTTTCGGACATCCACGGGCTCTATGAATTTGACAGCTTTCATTTCTCATACCAGGTAGATAGTGTTTTGTTTGTTTTCTCAGATTACCTATCCCGCCACATTACTGTAAATGCGGAATCAGTGTACAATAGTAGGTTGTTGGAACTGAATAAAAATACCTCAGACAAATTAGCAAGGAAAAAATCCCGACAGTAAGGAAAGGGGGCAAAGGAAGATAGCCAGTAGTGACTGTGAAGAATGGTCAGAGAAACAGGTGGAAAACTAAGAGTAACTTACTGGTTCTTCTGTGTTCCAAGCACAAATCCTGCTCTTTCCTACTTTCTATCAATGCTTTTCTTGCCTGCTTCTCAATCACCCACCCCGCAATTGAAAAAAAGCATAGTTATTTATTAACTCATCTGTATGTTCTTCTGGATAATAGATGCTGAGGGCAGAGACCTTCAGTTATTCATAATGACCTCTCACGTTATAAACATTTGAATTGCATCATTCTTACACAGATGCTTTTTTAAAGGCTTGCTTAGAAACACATTCCTAACATTTCTTGACTTCTGAAATCAATCCTGAATATAAATTCTCTTTGTTGGCTAGGGAGATCTTGTGCGAAAATTGAAAGAAGATAAAGCACCCCAAGTAGATGTAGACAAAGCAGTGGCTGAGCTCAAAGCCCGGAAGAGAGTTCTGGAAGCAAAGGTGAGTCTTGGGATGCTGACGTAAGTTAGCATAAGGCACATAAGTACATACAGGATTGTTCATCTTAATTTAATCATTTTGGGTGGGAGGGACCTAAAAAAGTTTCAGAATAGCATCATTTGGGTTATCTATTTATCCAGAATGCCTTTTCCTCCCCCTCCCTTAACTGGCAGGCTCCTCATCATTTCAAAGTGTAACTCAAAATGTCACCTTTTCTATAAAGCCTTCCTAACCCCTGGTTCCACCCAGGCCCCCGCCCCCTGCCCCCAAATCCTAGACTCAGTGGGCTACATGAATTTCCCTGGAAGGTATTGTGCTCTTTATGAATTCTCCTATGCCTGGAAGTAATGGTTTTCTTGTTTTAATTTTTTTTTTCTTTTAAGGAAAAGGTCTGTCTATCTGATACCTGCTTCTAAACCTTTCAAACAATAAACCCTCCATCTCCAAACTTAAATAGTTTGCAGTTTTAAAGTCACCATTTTGCTAAAGTGATTTATTAAATATTCAGATATTATTTATATTGCTTATCAGTATCTATATCTAAGGAGGCTTAATCTTATAATCTTGGAAATGATCATATGCTTTCCTAATAATTAAGTAAAATCATCTTTTTTGTTACTCAAAGGGGAAGAAATAGCTAAATCTTCTAATTTTTTAGCTTATTGTAATCTTGTCTGTTTGATAAATTTTATATTGAATTTTGCTAAGGAGTAAATTAAATTCAGGTATAGAGTTCACATTCCCACCCACTCCTCCAATTACACACTTTTTATTTTATCCCTCACAGGAGCTGGCATTACAGCCCAAAGATGACATTGTAGACAGAGCAAAAATGGAAGACACCCTAAAGAGGAGGTTTTTCTATGATCAAGCTTTTGCTATTTATGGAGGTAGGGGAATAATGATAGAAAGGACAATTGTGTTGTTAGTGGTTCCAATACTGGTCTTAAATTAAGAAGTTGGCTTGCTAATTGGTATCTAATTGTATCAGGTCACGTAAAGCAGATGGTAGATATTTTGCTTTTATTTGTTTAGAGTTGCCATTTGGTATAATACCTGTTGTTCTTTCTTTCCACCTTATTCTTTTTTTTTTATTTCAAAGTATTATGGGGGTACAAGTCTTTTTGGTTACATGGATTGGTTTTGTAATGCTCAAGTCAGGGTTAAAAGTGTGCCCTTCACCCAGATAGTGTTCACTGTACCTGTTGGGGTAGGTTTTGCCCATTTTCTCCTTTCCTTTATTTATTCTTTTTTTTTTTTTTTTTTTGAGACAGAGTCTCACTCTGTTGCCCAGCTATGGTGCCGTGGCCTCAGCCTAGCTCACAGCAACCTCAAACTCCTGGGCTCAAGCAATCCTTCTGCCTCAGCCTCCGAAGTAGCTGGGACTACAGGCACGCACCACCATGCCGGCTAATTTTTTCTATAGTTTTTAGTTGGCCAATTAATTTTCTTTCTATGTTTAGTAGAGATTGGGTCTCGCTCTTGCTCAGGCTGGTTTCGAACTCCTGACTTTGAGCAATCCATCCGCCTGGGCTACCCAGAGTAAGTGCTGGCATTATAGGCATGAGTCACCGTGCCCAGCCTATTTATTCTTGAAGACCGCTTTTTTCTGTTAGGATGTGGGGGCCCAAGTGTTAAGCATTTGATATGTGCATGTATTTACATACTCCTTTTAAAAATACGGTGGAAACTTAGGAGTAATAGAGGGCCATTGTAGTACTAGCTAACCGTATTGTGACCCTTCACACAAGGGCAGTGATAAAACAGAGTCCTTAGATTATTCTTCATAGGTATGTAGATAAATCACATCTTTCTGAATGCTATATGAAGGTATATAGGCAAAAACAATTCATTGATTAAATGTACAACTATTATATATTTTTCACAGTCAACAGATTATTACGTTAGACTTTTAGTATTTTTGCCAGTGAAACTTGATTCAAGTTTGGCTAAGCAGATCTCTAAATGTTTAACTTCGTAAAGTTTAAATAGAGGCTCAAGAATAAATTAGAGACTTGGGTGCTAAAATTTTAGACCATTATTATCAGTTGCTGTGACAGATTATTTTCTGATTTCTATGGCAGAAAACTATACTCTGCTTTTTCATTCTGTTATATATGGGGGGACTTCTTTTGTTTTAAAGTTTGGGCTAATTCAATTTGAAATTATAAATATGGAAGTAGTAAGTGGAGTAAGAGCTTATTTAGTTCTGTGAGCTAGCTGGAAGTAAGGTTCTTTGGTATTGAGGTATTTGCTTCATTGACTTTAATGCGTTTTCGGGGGGAGTATGTGAAATCTTGGAGGTATCACTTTTACCTCTCCTTGCCTTCATTTGTTTAGAGTAACAAGGTGAAATGCACATTTTCCTTTCATATTTTACAGGTGTTAGTGGTCTGTATGACTTTGGGCCAGTTGGATGTGCTTTGAAGAACAATATTATTCAGACCTGGAGGCAGCACTTTATCCAAGAGGAACAGATCTTGGAGATTGATTGCACCATGCTCACCCCTGAGCCAGTTTTAAAGTAAGATCCTAATCTGAGAGGGGAAATTCTTTAACACACATATTTAAATAACTTTCTGATTACAAAAAGCTATTAGTGTTCATGTAGAAAATATGGAAAATATAAGAAAACAAAGAAATATATACTTATTGCTCACAGATAGCCATGTTAAAATTGTTGTGTATTTATTCTTTTAGTCTTTTTTTCTGTAGGTCCCCATACATTTCAGTGTTAGCACACTGCCTATTATTTTGTAATGTAGGAGAGCATTTACTCATGTCATTAAATATTCATTTGAAGCATTTTTAATGACAGCATAGTATTCTGTTTTATAGATGTGCCAGTTTATTTAGTTAATGCCATATTGTAGACATTTAAGGCATTTCTGATTTTTGACTGCACTAAACATCTTTATAGATAGATTTTGTGTATATCCCTGATTATTTCCTTAGTATTCTTTCCTCAATAATTAAGTAAAATCAGAAGTTCTGAGCAAAGGTATGTGCATATATTTTCAGTGAAATACTTTAGTATTTGTAAAGAATACATACATTTCTGTGTAGAAACATAGATTATTCCTACCAACATTGTTGAAAGTAGGGCAGAATTTCTTGAATATAAAACTGTGAAAGAGTAAATTACTTTTATATCTTGTCACTATTCATTTAATGTTGCCTGAATAAGCACTAATTTTTACTACTGACATCCTTTAGATGGTCTTAGTTTCAGCCAATTAGGACAAGAGGAATTACTGATGAAGGATAAGATCAGGATTGCCTATTCTTTTAGCTATTCTTAGCTGCCTATTCTTTTAGCTTTGTTCCACCAATAGGAACTGTGTAGAAGTAATACCAGTGTTAGTATGGATTTCAGTGGCAGAAAACTCTTTCCTTAAGGTTTAGTGTCTGAGCTATCACAAATTCTTAGCTAATTAAATTCCTGATGATTCTGGCATTTGCTTAGATCACTAATAAAAATGGCATAGACGTGGATTAATTGATTCTGAAAATCAACAGACTTTATGACAACTTGTGAAAAAGTATAGCTTTAGTTAATGTCTTTTTTCCTATGGGAAGGAGGAAAGTAGGAGAAGGTAAGAGTAGATTTAAGGATCAGTTTTCTCTGGTATACATTACTATCTATCATGGATATATCACTGTGGATATGTGACCTTCTATCTTTGTGATACACAGATATAAACTATGGATAAACATATTGAAGGGGGATTGTTTTATTAGGTAATATCTACATATTTGAGAATGACAGATTGGTTTGGCATTTGTTAACTTAGGACCTCTGGCCATGTAGACAAATTTGCTGACTTCATGGTGAAAGATGTAAAAAATGGAGAGTGTTTTCGTGCAGACCATCTATTGAAAGGTATGGTTCTTCATTTCCTTCAAGTAGGATTAATCAAAACAAAGGGTTTAGAATAAACTTTTTTCTCAGAATTTTTCCATTAAAATTTTTATTGAGGCATAACATACAAAGAGTAAATTGCACAGATCTTAAGTATACAGATCAAGTCCTTTATTTTTTTTAAAAAGTTATATACAGATAATTAGTTATATGCAGATGATTTTTCTAATTAACAAAAGAATAAAGATAATATCATGACTGTCCCTATAAAATCAACCATGGGATTCATATAAGTTAACATCATCCTGGGAATTATTTTTTAACTGTCTAATATGGAAATTCAAAAGTGTATTGTCAGGGTATGGTGGCTTATGCTTGTAATCTGAGCACTATGGGAGGCTGAGGTGGGAGGATTACTAGAGCCTAGGAGTTCAAGACCAGCCTAGGTAACATGGCAAGACCCTGTCTCTACCAAAAAAAAAAAAAATTAGCCAGGTGTGCTGGAATGTGCCTGTAGTCCCAGCTACTGGGGAGGCTGAGGTGGGAGAATCATTTGAGCCCCGGAGTTAGAGGTTGCAGTGAGCTCTGATCATACCACTGCAGTCTAAGAGACAGACTGAGATCCTGTCTCAAAAAAAGTCAATTAAAAAAATAATTAAAAAAAGAAATGAAAAGCTACACGAATCAGGCAAAAGATATGTTAAAAAAAATACATTGTCCTGCTTTTTCCCATTGATTGAAATTGACACATATTAACACTGTTTTCTGTAGCTCATTTACAGAAATTGATGTCTGATAAGAAGTGTTCTGCTGAGAAGAAATCAGAGATGGAAAGTGTCTTAGCCCAGGTGAGTACTTTGGAGATGTTATCAGAGAAACCTAGGTAGTTGTTGTCCTTTCAGCATTTGATAACTGTTGAATTCCATATTATGCTAACACTCCTCACAATTGTAAAGAAGGAGAGTTTACCTTCTGTCTCTGATAACATCTCTTTTTGCATTTTTATTTTCTTTTTTATCTTTTGTGGCTCACTGTTTATTTCAACCAAAACTAACAAGTCAGTGTAAATAGGCTTTAAAATTGTCTCTCATTGGAAACCAGTTTTCTGAATTTAGTAGCTAAAGCCAGAGGAGTAACTGCTGATGAGTAGTGTTCTATGTTGGTGTGAGATTTGGGGGCAGATAACTTTGTGAGCCCTGTCTCACTGGCCACTTGATCTGCCTCTGGTTGGACTGTCCCTGACTGCATGCTATTATTCTTAAAACCTGATGAGCAGGTTCCTGCTTTTCTGCCCTTGATTTTTCCCAGTTTGCCTGTAGATGTAAGTTTTATAATTTGTTTTTAAGTTGACAAATTTTAGGGAAGACAAAAGTGACTGTACAGATTAACTTATCCTGACCTTTTACCAAGTGCAGGAATACCTTCTATATTAGAAGTAATTCATCTTTTTTTGGAGTCACAGACCATTTTAAGAATACAATCAAAACTGCACATCTCTCCAGGAAGATGCACACGTCCATGTATACACATTGCTGGTTTCTCACTTCATCTGTCAGCTGTTCTGTTTAGGCAAAGTACATTTCTCCAACACCATGTTTAGTCATGAGGTCCACTAAGGTTCACCTCTTTAATAAATTTTATTTATTTTCTTGGATGAAAAACAAACAAAAGACCAGTAATGTGTTTATACCTATTTTCTTTACATCAAGATATATCTGTATATAGATATCTTTATAAATATCTATGTATCTTTATAAATAGCTGAGGCTGAATATGAATATAAGCTTTCTTAACTTTCTGCTTTTTTTCTCATGGGAATTGCTGGATTCTTTTTCACTATTGCCCTAATTTTTTTTTCAACATGCTAATTTTTCTCTGTGGTATATAGCTTTCCAACACCAGTTGAGATATTTTCTCCTTCATTTAAATTGAAAACTTTCTTAATCTGGCTGTTGAATCATTTGCTAATTTATTTTGATCCTTGGGAAGTATTTAATTCCTTGCTTGAAGCTCATTGTTTTCGTATTGTTACTCATGGTTTAGAAAATATTTCTTGTCTTTTGACACTGCTATGGTCGTACATTCATCTCATTTTCTTTTCCAAAGATATGACCTTTATTAGAAAGACAAAATGAAAGAATGCCTCTACTTATCCTTAAATTGTTTTGTTTTCCATTCAGAATTTCAGATTTACTAAGTTTTTGTGTGTATATTTCTTTGAGTGTCTTTGATCTTAAAGATTAATTCATTTCCAAGTAAATTGTCAGAATTGGGAGGTAAGTAGTTGATTTGAGAAGTCATAATTTATAGTTGGAGCTCTGGCCTTCTGTTTCATTTTAGAACCAAGTTCTAGGAGAGCAATCTGTGTTTCGATTTGCCATATCAAATATATATATATATATGGCTGTCAATATAATCCTCAGTGAAAGTAAGGGACTCATAGAAAATAGTGTAGTACTCAGAAATGGCCCTGGTGGACTGACTGGCTGAAAGCCCATCTGTTGCTTGAGGACATAATGGCGTTTTCTGCACCTGTTAGTGCCTGACTCCTTTTCAGCTTTATGAAGCATGATAATTTCTTTAAAAGATACTGATTTACCCTCTGTAGTAGGAAGAGCTTCTATTATGTAGATTTAATAGCTCAGAATTAATTCTCTTGTTTCTCTTTTCTACTTATTTTTGCTGACCATATCTGGATGTACTGCTTTTTAAAATCATTTTTTAAATTTTTTATTAGGAAAAATTCAAAACATATAAAGGTAGAAAATAAAACATAATGAACACTTGTGTACCTAGCACCCTGCGTGTTATCAGTCATTTCAAACTTTTTTGAATCTAATTTCCCACTCATTTCCCTGACTTCTTCCCCTGAATTTTTTTTGATATAAATCACAAACCTTATTCTATTACATCTGTAAACATTTCATTATATATTTCTAGAATATAAAATTCCTTCAAAAACTGGAGCTCAGTGCTTACCTTGGGAAATATTGATAATTTATAAATGTATCGTCAAATATTTAGTCAGTGTTCACTGAAAACCTATAGTTTTCCTGGCTGTCTTAAATATTTCTAGTTTTTTTATTGAATTGGGATCCAGATAAAGTAGATACTTTGTGATTGGTTGATAATGTTTTTGAAATCTTTCAGTCTATATGGTCTTCCTTCATCCCTTTTTTTCGTTACATTCTAAAAAAAATTTTTTTTAAGAAGCTGAGGCATTTGTTCCTTAATGTTTCTACTGTTTGGATTTGGCTAATTGCATTATTGTAGAGACGTTAAATATGTTCATCTGTTTCTGTATTAGATTGAGAGGCTTAACCAGATATTTTTGACAAGGCATTTAGTAAGTGGTGTTATGTTCTTTCAGGAGGTACATAGTAGTACCTGGTTAGCTCTTCTGTGAGCTGCAGCCATTGATGTCAGTTATATAGATCCCTTTCTTGTTTAGGGGCTTCCAATGGCGATTTGTCATTACGTTATTCCTTTTTTGTTTATTAGCTACAATATTTCTATATGGAAAAGCTTTCCCTTATCAACTCTTTGACTTCTGAGAAACTGTTTGTAAGTGCTTGATCCACCCTCCCACTCCCCATCTTTTTAAATCTGTTTTCAATGAGTTGCTTTCCTAGCAACCTTTAGAAATGCGTGAGTTCCTGCCTACCTCTTCCTCCTTTCTGCTGTTACAGACTTATAGATTAAAACATTTAATCTTCAGTTAGTTGTAGTCATTATCTTATTGATGGTTAAATTATTCAATTTTTGGCTACCAGGAATTGTCTGCTAAGTCCTTTTGACACAGCCCTTACTAGTCTTTGATAACTTCCTTGCTTTTTAGTATGACAAGATATTACAGCCTCGTCTTGTACATTTCCTATCCTGGGTCTAGATTCCGACATTTCTCTAAGGGGTACTAGTAGTGAGGATGTTATTGGTCATTAGTTCTAGACCTTCTCGGTGGACTGAGCTAGGAAATTGGTACTTTTTTTTAAAGATAAAATCATCATGAGTTAATTGATACTTAAGCTTAGGGCTATGGGATTTTTACTTTATTAATCTTAAATCTCTGTCTCCTTTACCTACACCATAAATCCCAGTTCTCAGCAACACCAACATAATTACTGATATGCTTTATCTCCCACTATATACATTAGCAGTCTCAGAATAACAATACCAATACCATAATCAACAATATGAATATTGAAAATAGTTTAAAAAAATTTTTTTTGTTCTTTTTTTTTCCTTAGGCATATATCAGCAAGAGTAGTTTAAAGTCACTTGGAGTCATTATCTCTGGGTAGTTAGGTCACCAGCTAGATGCACTTAGTCTGTGTATTTTGTTTTAGTTGCAGTATTTAGAGTTTCAATTTTTTCAATTTGTTTTATAATTATGTCAAAAAATTTTCATTGCTCCAAAGTAAAATCTAAAAAATGAGGTATATTCAAGTAGATCTAGTGTTTCGTCCCTCCATCTTATTCCCTTTCTATCTCATAGGTAAGCAGTTTTTAGCTTAGAACAATTTCCTTTTTTTAAAAAAATAATATAAACAAAGACAGATATTTGTATGCCCCACTTTCTAGGTAAATGGTAGCATTCCATACACACTTTTTTCTGCCAGTTTTTTCATATAACAAATATCCCAGAGATTGCTCCATAGTAATATATAGAGATATACCTTATTTCGTTTTATAGCTAAATAAGTCTGCATTCTGTGGTTATTGTTTACATAACCAGTTTTCCACTGATGGACATTTGCGTTATCTCCCGTTTTTACCATTACAAGTAGTGCTACATTGAATAACCTTGTGTTTGTATCTTTTCATATTTTTCCTATTGTATCTTTGGGATAGATTCCTAGAAATGAGATTACTGGGCCAAAAGGTAAATACAGGCTGGGTGTGGTGCATTCCTCACACTCTGGGAGGCTGAGATGGGAGGATCGATTGAGGTCAAGAGTTAGAGACTAGCCAGAGCAAGAACGAGACCCTGTCTCTATTAAAAAATAGAAAAATTAACTGGACGAAGAGCCTATGGTCTCAGCTACTTGGAAGGCTAAGCCAGGAGGATCGCTTGAGCCCAGGAGTTTGAGGTTGCTGTGAGCTAGGTTGACACCACAGCACTCACTCTAGCCTGGGCAACAGAGGGAGACTCTGTCTTTTAAAAAAAAAAGGTAAATGTAAATGTAATTTTGTTAGACATTGCCAAATTCCCCTCCATAGGGGTTTTGATTGCTATCTGTATTGTCAGAATCTTTTTTTTTCCTTATTTCTTTTTTTATTATGTCTTTTATTGAATAGCATTATATATTGAATTACCTGGGAAATAGGCTTGTTGACTTTTTCCTCAGGTAGGTAGAGGAAATGTTCCCCAGGCTTTTTGACTTTTTTCGTCAAGTAGGTAGACAAGCTTATATTGATGGTATTCATATCTTGAACGTCACTAGAACAATTTCCTCATTGATCCAGCCTCCTGGGCAATGGTATAAAGTATGGTATTTTGTGAATTCCCTCTAGAAAGTCTGTAGAAATAGAGCCTAGAAGGTTTATTATTTTAAATGGCTCATTCAAATCTGGAACATGTGGTTAGTGTGAGGCAGTTGCTTTTTTGTGGATGGAGATGCCACTGAATTTATAAGGGGGGAGCAAATATAAATTGTAGTAGTTATCCCTTATTGAGTAGGTACTGTGGAGCAATTTCTGGGATATTTTGTTACATGAAAAACCTGGCAGAGAAAAGTGTGTATGGAATGCTACCATTTACTTAGAAAGGGGGGCATACAAATATCTGTATGTCTTTATTTACATTGTTTTTCTTTTTTTTTTTTTTTGAGACAGAGTCTCACTTTATTGCCCAGGCTAGAGTGAGTGCCGTGGCGTCAGCCTGGCTCACAGCAACCTCAAACTTCTGGGCTGAAGCAATCCTGCTGCCTCAGCCTCCCAAGTAGCTGGGACTACAGGCATGTGCCACCATGCCCAGCTAATTTTTTCTATATATATTAGTTGGCCAATTAATTTCTTTCTATTTATAGTAGAGATGGGGTCTTGCTCTTGCTCAGGCTGGTCTCGAACTCCTGAGCTCAAACGATCCGCCCACCTCGGCCTCCCAGAGAGCTAGGATTACAGGCGTGAGCCACCGCGCCCGGCCTACATTGTTTTTCTTAAAAAGAAGTTGTTTTAAGCTAAAAACTGCTTACCTATGGGATAGGAAGGGAATAAGATGGAGGGAAGAGACACTAGATCTACTATATTGAGTAGGTATTATGCTCCAGGTCTTGTGCTAAGTACCTTGTATATTTTATATAATCTTCCTAGTAGCCCTTTAAGTGAGATTCTTTTCTCCCCATGTTACAGATAAGTGAGCCTCAGAGAGGTTAGGTAAGAACTTAATCTTTAATCACACAACACATAATTGGTAGAGTTGGGAGACACATACCCAGGTCTTTCTGACCTCAGAAATATTGCTTACTATTAGATGGTTTATCATGGTCATTTAAAATTCTTGAATTAGAAGTCATTTTACAGGATTTGGCATTGATCATCAATGTATAGAATGTGCAGTACGCTGTAAAATGCAGAGATGAGTAAGACACAGCTTCTACCTTCAAAAAGCTTAATAATCTTGTGGAAAAGAAAAGTTATATGCACATATAATTATTAAACAAGGAAATGCACCTGACTCTTAAATTTGTTCAGAGTAATAAAATTCAACTTTGAAAACTTGTTTATATAATTTCAGTTTCTTGCCAACCAATAACTATTATAATTGAAAACAGGGTATTTTGTTTTATCTTTCATTGTAAAATGGTGAATGTGTGAGTTTTAGGTCAGTCCCAGAAAAGTACTCTATTTCTCTGTTAGTAAATGGAAAGTGTGAAAACTAGTTATGGTTTTACTGTGGATATCCTGAAGGTTGGATTAACTCTGATGTGCTTGAATTTTGTGTGAGTTGTAACATTGGATGAATGGGGTTATATATAATACTTAATGCCTTGTTTTCTCTCAGTCTTTTACACTAATTATTTTCGTGAATCCTGTAGCTTGATAACTATGGACAACAAGAACTTGGGGATCTTTTTGTGAACTATAATGTAAAATCTCCCGTTACTGGAAACGAGCTGTCCCCTCCAGTACCTTTTAACTTAATGTTCAAGACGTTCATTGGGCCTGGAGGAAACATGCCTGGGTATGTATCATTTATTGTTTATTTATATATTAAATTTTATTTCTTCCTGAATATAATCATTTTTAGTATATATCATTTTTTTGCCATAAAATGTATATAAAAGTCTGTGATCATTATATCTTCTAGTTATAGCTGCATAGGGTAGAAGGGACAGTTAAAGAATGATTTTGAAAGCCACTGAACTATTTGCTAAAGGATAGTTTAGAAACCATTTAGTCTAGCACAGTACTGTCTGATGGAACTTTCTTCAGTGATGGAAATGTTCTGTGTTCTCTGCTGTCCACCGTGGTTAGCCACCAGCCACATGTGTCTGTTGAGTGCTCAAAATGGGGCTAGTGCTTCTGAGGAACTCTGAATTTTAAAATTTATTTCATTTTAATTAGTGTAAATTTGAATAGATATGTGACTAGTGGCCTACCATCTTGGCTAGCATAGGTGTAGCCTGTTGATTTGAAATATGCGGTTTTCACAGATAAAGAAAACGTGGACAGTCTACAGTATGATCCAGAATGGGAATCTGTATCTCCAGATTCCTTGTCCACTGTTAATGGATAGCCAGTGTTCCATTTTGTAGCTTTAGATACTTTCCTTATGGTCTCGCTTTACAGTAAGGTTTTTGCTAGATGAAGCCAGGTAGTTCATGTTTCCTGGAGTAGAAACTAAAGAATAATAAAAAAATTGTGACAAAATGTGTCCCAATTAATTATTTTAATAAGACACTAGGTTGATTTGGAATATTTTGTGGAAAGGGGCCAATAATAAGCCTTTTGTTTTGGCAATACATGTAGAGAGTCATAAAATGGGATATAGCCTGTGACTCAGACAGTCCATTCCTGGAAATTTGTCTAAGCAAATAATTCAAAAGGAAAGGAAACTATACATATAAAAAGTATATAAATTAAAAGTAGGAATAGGCTGCATGCAGTGGCTCACACTTATAATCCTAACACTCTGAGAGGCTAAGCCAGGAGGATTGCTTGAGGTTAGAAGTTTGAGACCAGCCTGAGCAAGAGCAAGACCCCGTCTCTACAAAAAATAGAAAAATTAGCTGGGTGTGATGGAGCTCGCCTGTAGTCCCAGCTACTCGGGAGGCAGAGGCAAGAGAATTGCTTGATCCAGGAGTTGGAGGTTGCAGTGAGCTTTCATGACACTGCTGCACTCTAACCCAGGTTATAGAACAAGACTTCGTCTCAAAAAAAAAAAAAAAAAGTAGAAATAACCTACTCATCCAATACTTTGAGGGTGGTTAAACAAGTTATGGTAAAATGTACTAGTTCAGTCTAATAATCTGCCACTGTTAAATATGAGAAATTTTTACAATTACTTAGAAAATGGAAAAGTATATAATAACTGAAAGAAATAGTTTGTAATTTTATACATGCTACATATAAATGTGCATATTAACTATAGCTATGCCTACATTTGGGTGAAATCTGGAAAGGACCACAAAAATGAAAAGAATTGGTCTGTGTTAGTGAGAAAAGGGTAAAAATTTAAGGTTTCTTTCCCCTCTTGGCTTTAAAGTTATTTTAGTAAAATATTTATTTTGAACTAGGCCATTGGGAACACTCTTAGTGGATGTTTTGCACGGAATGTTTTCTTTGAAATTGAGGAGAAAACAATGGTTATAATAGTGTATTTGCTTGACTATATCTGTAAAATACAGAGAAATGCAGAAACCTTTGGCTAAAAATATAATATACTGCAGAGAATGAGATGATATGAAAAACCTTTAAAATTACCTGGCTTGGTGGGGTGAGTGTTAGTGATAAGTGAACACTAATGTTAGATGTTAGCTCATACTGATTTCTTAGCTCCACAGTTATGTTTTCAAATGTGGGTTAAATGAGACATACGTAGGCATGGATCTCATTTTCAGAAGGATCTAAAATTGTCTTCTGCCTTTATGTGTATGATTACTGAAGAAGACATCAGAGGTTTTAGGTGCACTGTAAGAGAGGTGGTGTTATTAAATTTATTTTTATTTCTACTTTTTGAGAGAGGGTGTTTTGACCCACTGGAGTAATTAAATGAAATGGCATTGCTAACAATAGTATTGCCTTACCAATTATTATACTTAATGTGTTTTCTAATACTTGCTATGAAAATGTTTGCTACCAAGGAAAATATTTCTAAAACTTCATTTTAAGGCCTATCCAGCTTTGATATGAAAATGGTATATTTAAGACTTAAAGGATTTGTATCTAGAATTTTAAGATTGTTGGAAAAAGTAATTTATTTCTTTGTAACAAACTGATTTACTTAAATTTGTAGGTACTTGAGACCAGAAACTGCGCAGGGGATTTTCCTGAATTTCAAACGACTTTTGGAATTCAACCAAGGAAAGTTGCCTTTTGCTGCTGCCCAGATTGGAAATTCTTTTAGAAATGAGATCTCCCCTCGATCTGGGCTGATCAGAGTCAGGTATTACTCATGTTACTCTTATAAATTAGTGAAAGACCTTGACATTGAATTGGAAATGAAAGCTTGCTATTTTGAAACCG
Organism: Mirza zaza; assembly: GCA_008750895.1. Taxonomy (NCBI): domain Eukaryota; kingdom Metazoa; phylum Chordata; class Mammalia; order Primates; family Cheirogaleidae; genus Mirza; species Mirza zaza. Next base: position 144,205 of record VSMD01037024.1, read on the forward strand.
TATTGCTTTATAATCCTGATTATGGATTTATTTTTGTCCTCTCCAAAAAGCATGTTTTACATTTGTAATCTCTAAATGTACTCTCTGGGATGACAGGTGGTTTTGATTGATGAAAGTGAACTTGAATGAAGGAGGGTGGAAAATAGCTTAAGTTTCTCACTTACTCCAAAATTATTTTTCCCTTGTTCATCATATGTTTTGAGGATAGTACAATCCTGATTGTCTAAACCAAGGCAGGTCTGACAATGGTGATAAATGTAAGTGTAGGATAGGGTGGGGATGAGGAGATGGTTTTAACAGGAGGATTGTTCTAGGTGTCCAGGGAAGACAGCATTGCTGGAGTTGGGGTGAGGATGTTTCAGTAACCAGCTACCCTGGACACAGCCTACAGATATCTGGACGCCATTATAACAGAAAGGCCAGCTAGCAAGCTTACCTCCATCTACTCTATACCTGCCTCTGCTCTGACAGCCTGCTTTTGTCCAGTGTATCCAGGAATGTGTGGGAAGGCATACTGATGCTGTTTAGTTCCACTTTTTTTTTAGAAACTCATTATGACTAGCTGCTTATGACTTAAGCTTTTTGTGATTTGTTTATATTTTCTTCCTAATAACATCTCTTAGAGTAATACATTCCATTTAAAAATAGGATGTGTAATTAAACTGAACTTTCTTAGGCTCCAAAAGTGTTCTCCCAAGCCCCAGCGCCTCACGCATTTCTTCTCTTGTCTTCTTACTCACTGTAATTACAGACTTCAGTCGTAGCATATCCCAGCCACTGACTCTGGATCGAAGCACCTGCCTAGTCTTATTAGTCCCCATCATGTCCTCTGTGAGCAGATGCCTCTGCATTCTGACCAAAGTGTATCTTCAGGCCTATAGTCCTTTCAGGTTTATGAGCTAGGAAGGAGAGACTTCATGGAGGAAAGAATGTGCACAACTTAGGGAAAAGGGGTGAGGAGGATGCCTCTGGGCTTTCATGTAGGAAGAGAAGGTAATCAGAAACTTTAACCAGGTATTACACCTATTGGATCTGAGTTTGTTTTATTTCCTGGTGTCTGGTTTTTTCTGTTTTTGCTTTTTGGTCTCCCCTTTGCCAATAGTGTCTAGCAAGCATGCTTTCCCAATGTGGAGAAAGCTGGGTAAGACTGACCTTGTCTAAAGCTAGCGTTTCAGAGAGGATTTATATAAAATACAGTAGCTATGGGAAAATTATAAAGGACTGAGAAGTAAGGCAGCACCTAGGGCCTGTGAAATGAAAAGTAATGAGTAGGAAAACCATCTCGGAACTGAGGGGTAATCCCAGGGGTTAACTAGTAGAAAGCCCCTGGGGCTTCTTGACGTTTGTTCCTTGGTCATTTTCCCTTCAAAATGTCCTGTCTGGGTTTTGACTAGTTTATTACATACTTCTGCAAGTTGCTGACCGAAAGTCCACTCATTCTTCATGGGTCAGCATCCTCATGGTTGGACCCTAGTCCGTTGTTTATTTAGTGTTGTTCGTTTAGTGTTACGATTCTTCCTGATGACAGAGTTACCAGGTGATTAGTCTTGCTATAGCTGTATTTCCTTTTGTTAGGTTAGAAGTATTAGATTGTTCATATGAAGCATTTTTTTTTTAATTTTTACTTTATTTTGATTGGCTGGTTCTGTCTTCCCTGGCCTGTGTGTATTTTAGGTCTGCACAGTTCCAGGTATGGTCTCTGAACTCAAACATAAGAGATAGAGCTGGTCAAATCAGTGTTAATGTTGAATGCTGCCTTTTGTCTATGAGCTGAGATTACTTTCTTACCCCAGCTTTACTAAGGTAAAATTGACAAGTAAAAATTGTATATATTCATGGTGTATAACATGATGTTTTGATGGGTATACACTGTGAAATGATTACCACAGTCAAGCTAATTAACATATCATTTCACATGGGTACTTTTTTTTTTTGGTGGTAAGAATACTTAAGGTCCTACTTTCTTTGCAAATTTAAGGTATACAATGAATGCATTATTACCAACTATAGTCACCATGCTGCAATTTTTGGCAGAACAGATGGAAAAACTTTGGCAGCAGCTTTTTTGGGGATTTTAGGCAGGGCCCTCAATTTATCTGCCCCACATTGTAGATGCTCAGTTGCTGTCAGCCCCGTTATAAGCTGTGTGAAGGCAAACACCATGTTTGTTTGTCTCTTTCACATTTCTATGGACACAGAAGATGCTTGATAGTTGTTGAAAGACAGTTGAAGTGTAGATGCTGCTGGACCAAATAAAATACAACATTAAAAAATAAAATTAAAAAATTAAAGCTCTTCAGCAATGTATTTTATGTATTTTTAGGACCCATTTAAGCAATTTTACATTACTTCTAAACATCTGAGATAATCACGAAATTGCATCAGTAAAAGTGTTTTTTTAAGAAGAGATTTGGTTTTTACTCATAAAGTTAACTTAAAACGCTTCCTTCCAATAGTTACTAAATTGCCATTCACAGAAATCCTTTTGGGAAACCATTACTATGTGCATATTTATTTCATCATTATGTAATTAGCTTGATGTTAGCTTGTTCACTTCATGCCTTATGTCCTTCGCCTTGAATAACACTTTGTTTAAGAAGCTCTTATTCTAAAGAAACTAACTGTATGATACCATTATCAGTCATTTACTCACTCATCGCAGTAAAAAAGAAGAAATCAAACTGCTATAAAAGCTAAAGAACCATTTCAATTCGCTTTTAATTTCCCATTTTTTCAAAAGTAAATATCGGGAGCTTCATTTAGTATATACTTATAAAGACTTGCTAATGCTTTAAGGAAAGCTATTTTATTTGGACCTTACTATTCAGTATCTTTATTTCTTTTTTTGTATGTGACATTTGCTTATGTTATTCTAATTTTAAAAACTGTATTAGTCTGCTTTTTAAAAATTATTTTCTATTAAAAGTAATACCCTTTTTGAATGTGGCTAGAAGGAAAGAATATTTGAGAGAAATTTGATAGTGAGTAATAAAGTTTTCATTAGTGTATTTAAAAATGACATCCTTCACATATACCCCATAAATATGTATGTATATAATGTATCAAAAAATAAAGATAACCACCCAGACCAACCTAATCCATATTTTTTTGAGCCATTTCCTTAGGAAACCAATTTTCTTTTTAGTGAAGGAGATTACTATAGTAGGAGGCCTTTATCAGTGTAGAATGCAGTTGAAAATAGAGGCCTTATTTATTGTTTTTTATAGTTAAACATGCAGATTTTATCTCTTACATCTTTGTTTTCAGAGAATTCACAATGGCAGAAATTGAGCACTTTGTAGATCCCAATGAGAAAGACCATCCCAAGTTCCAGAATGTGGCAGATCTCCACCTTTATTTGTATTCAGCAAAAGCCCAGGTCAGCGGACAGTCTGCTAGGAAAATGCGCCTAGGAGATGCTGTTGAACAGGTAAGATTCTGGAGGTAACTTATTTAGATGTGCTCATTCGGAGTTTGCAGCACTTAGCAAATTCTGGGTGCACTAGATGACAAAATTATTTTGGCAATCATTTTACTTTTTATACAGTATTTGTTTTTATAAAGAATTTATTATACAGTGTTATTGTAGTGGGAGAAAGTCACCTGAACATCCTAATTTCTGGGCCATTGGGGCTAACATGAAAAGAAGGTTTAGCAGAGCACTTAGAAAACAGATCTTGGTTTGAACTGTGCCTTACTGGTCGGACTTTGGGGGAGACAGAATTTGACTCACAGAAACCAAGCCCTCTATAGTTTAGACTCTTCTGTATTACCCATAGCAATTGGGATAAGGCCTTATGTATAACAAAATTTCTCTAAATATTTGCCTGGAGAAATGAGTGAGTGAAATATTTCTAACAGTAGCTGTTGCCTAGTAGTGGGATGAGTTGCCTTTGTGAGCAATGAACTTCCTGGCCCTGAAGATATTCCAGGAGAGGCTGGACAATAACTCGTCAGCTGTTTTGCAGAGAAGACTTCTGCAGTGGGTGGGGGATGGGGTTAGATGATTTCTGAAGTCATTCCAGTACTAAAGTGGTAAGATTACATGTATTAGTAGATAAGAATGCATTAAAATCCCCTCAACATGTCTCATTACTTTAATTAATTGAGAAGGGGATATCTTTGTAATTCTTCAGGGTCATTATTATGAATATCATTTTTACTACTGTAGATTTAGAAGATATGAGGTATTGGGCTGAATTTTTACTGGCCTAGTAAGTATGTTGGACAGATTTTTAATGACTCCATTATCACCTTGTTAATGTAACATTAACCCCTTTAAAAATAAAGATCACATTCTGGGTATTTGACATTGTTCCAAAACAGGATAAAATAGTTTACTTTGTGTTTTAAATATTTTTCAGTAGATTATGAATTAACTCAATGACAAATGGTACTTTGGCCTTCAGAAGTCTTACTGTGTGTTTCCTTCCTCTATACTTGCTTGCTTATGTATTTATTTATTTATTTAGGGTGTGATTAACAACTCAGTATTAGGCTATTTCATTGGCCGCATCTACCTCTACCTTGTGAAGGTTGGAGTATCTCCAGATAAACTCCGCTTCCGACAGCACATGGAGAACGAGATGGCCCATTACGCCTGTGACTGTTGGGATGCTGAATCCAAAACATCCTACGTAAGTAGAATGGCATGGTTTTTGCTGTGTGGTTTTCACATTGTTAACTTAGAAGCATAGATATCAAAATTGACTTTTGTGCACTTTGTCAGGGTGGAACAAAGAGAAAAGAAGAGATTTTCCTGAGCAAAATGCAAAAAGCCATTGCCCCCTTGCCTTATAAGGAGGCAGTTACTCTTTATGTCCCAGAAGACCTTTTGTAGACTTAGCTTCAGGAGAGGGAGAGATGGAGAGAGAAGGTTGATGATGGGGCAGTGCTGATGTATACGTTGCTAGATGCGCAGTGTTGCTGATAATATCCTTGAGTGGAACTAAGAGAGGGTGGTCTTCTTCCTGATAAGGATCCCAGCAAATGTTGGAAATGGTGGTGGGGTTGAGCATAGAAAGTCATAGTACTTTTAAGCACTATGGAGTCCCAGCTACTCAGGAGGCTGAGGCAGGAGGATCACTTGAGCTCAGGAGTTCAAGGTCAGCTTGGGCAACATAGCGAGACCTCATCTTTAAAAAAAAGAAAGAAGGAAAGAAACAGACTCACCGTGCTCTTAGCTTAGAGAGCTTTTTGGTAGATTTGGGGGATATACTAGTATATTCAGATCTCTTTTTAAGAACTATCTTTCTCAAATTCTGTGTATTTAATAAAAGCTCAGAGAAAATCTCCAGGTACCCTCCTAACCTCCACCCCACAGCATGAACATTAGTACCGAAGCTCAGGAATGAAAGGCATTTGGATAGAGGATGTGCTTTCTTTATTGGTGGCGGTGGTAAAGGTGGTGTCTAAAACAAGGGGGTTGGGAGCCTTTTGGCATTTCCCTTACTGAGTATTAGAGAGGCCTCCTTAGTCATAGAGAAAAGGCTTTACTTGAGCCCAGGGTCATTGGTTTCCATATACCCTTGGTTTTAGTTTTTACTTTTTAAAGTGGCTTTCTTTTTATGGACTCATTTTTTTTAATTAAAAATAAAAGTCAGTCATATTTAAAAAGTGATGATTACTTTTGTAAAACAAAAGGGATAAAATAGTTCTGAAGAATATTTTGTAGAAAGTAAAACTTCTAATTGCATGCCTCTCCCCAAAAGTGCTTATGTCTCTTCTCTATATTGAGGATTGGCAAATATTTTCTATAAAGGGCCAAATGGTAAGTATTTTCAGCTGTGAGTCACGTAGGGTTTCATATCCTCCTTTTTTTGTTTTTTACAACTCTTTAAAAAATGTAAAAACTATCCTTAGTCCTGTGGTCCTTGGTGTAACTATCCACTCTAAATTATTTTTCTGTACATTACAAACATATACACATACATAAATGCATAACAATATGCATATGTCTGTAAGTAACTATTAATAATGTTTTTAATATAGTCTTTTTCCTTTGTGGAATTGAGAAAGAATTACTATAATCTGTTGAGTTTTTCTTATCACTTAATTTTTTTAGCAAGCTTGCTTAATATATGTCAAAATAATAGTAATTATTTTAGAATTATGGATGATCATTAATTTCTTTACACTTTATGGATTTTCTGAAATTTCTTTTTATTTTCAGATCAAACCAATAAAATATTTTTCCTTTGTATGAGAAAAGTTTATTTCATTTTTTTTTGTTGTTCCATACCAGTTCCATTTTTTAGTTTGCTCTCCCCTTAATTTCAGGTTAAACCAGGTATTTTTGTTATCTCAGTTTAGATTCTGAATCTGACCTGTCTTACCTTTCATTTATTTCATTTGTTTGTTCATTCTGCATTTGTCATTGCTACGGGCCAGGTTCCATCTTAAGTATTTCACATGTATTATCTTGTGAGGTCTTCACAGTAGTTCTGTTTGTAAGTACTATTTCTAAAGAAACTGAAGTGCCAAGTGGTTATGTAATTTGCTCAAGTCTCACACCCAGTAAGTGGTGAAGCTGAGATCTGAACCCAGCCTACTGCCTCCAGGCCCATGCTCCTATCCCTTATGCTGTGCTGCTTTATAAACCTGCTACGTGCCTGCCAGTTTTTAACTGGGTGCCCCCGAGAGGGCTGAGGACTGGGAAACGTGGGCCTAACGTTGAGATTAGGCTACACCACTTGTGTAAGGTCAGTGGAAAACAGGGCTAAACAAAACCAGACGTTCCAAAGTAACAGAAACTTTGGAAGAGGGGGAAGAACTTCTTTATAAACTTTAATGCTTTCTGTTTGTGTACTTCATATTTTATTTTGTTAATAAAACAAGTTACTGTTGCAGTTAACACCACAATTCCTTCTTCCTCCAGGGAAGTAACCACTGTCCCCAATTTGTTATCATTCACAGGCATGCTTTTATAATTTTACCTTTCAGGGCATAAATATGTTAGTTGGCATGTTTAGTGAATGTCAGATTACCAAATCAGATGTTTTCAGGCTTTCTTATTTTCTTTAATTCCTTTTGTTTGGGGTTGAGGTTTCTGAGCTTATCACAGAAGTTTACTATTCGCCAGCTTTGTTACCAGTGCCCCATGCGATGACAGGTGCTGGGGAAGCTTAGTAGTTGTTTTTTTTTTGAGACAGAGTCTTGCTCTGTCACCCTGGGTGTAGAGTGCAGTGATGTCATCGTAGCTTACTGCAACCTCAAACTCCTGGCGTTTGGAGCTCAAGCTACGATATACAGACTCAAGCAATCCTCTTGCCTCAGCCTCCCAAGTAGCTGGGACTACAGGAGCATGCCATGAGGCCCAGCTAATTTTTCTGTTTTGGGTAGAGACGAGTCTTGCTCTTGTTCAGGCTGGTCTTGGACTCCTGAGCTCAAGCAATCCTCCCTCCTTGGCCTCCCAGAGTGCTAGGATTACAGGTGTGAGCAACGCCCGGCCAGCTTAGTAGTTTTGATGGTTAAATTTTCCTAAGGTTTGGATCAAAAGCATACAAATAAATATTCATGAGAAGGACTAACTAGATAACTACTAAAATAAACCTTTTCCAACTCTTTTGTTCTTATTAAAAAATGGGTTCTTAAGGGGTTACAGTAATGAAGTACCACATACTGGATGGCCTATAAACAACAGACATTTATTTCTCCCAGTTCTGGAACCTGGAAGTCATTGGTCAGGGTGCCAGCATGGTCTGGTTCTGGCGAGGGCTCTCTTTCGGGTTGTGTGTAGCCATCTTCTTGTGTCCTCACATAGTGAAAGAGAGCATTCTGGTGTCTCTTTTATAAGGGCTCATATTAAGGCTCCACCTTTATGACCTAATCACCTCCCCAAACCATCATGTTGGGGTTAGAATGTCAACCTATGAATTTTGGAAGGGACATTTGTTTTCAGTTCATTGCTGGTTCTTTGAAAATAATTTTAAATTTTGTTTTTTAAGAGTATTTTATGTGTGTGTCAACAAGAAATGGAACCTGGCAGTGATAGGACTGTAATGCTATTATTTAATTTTATTCTGTGACCTAAACTTGACCTGTTCTTTACTGATCTTTCTTTTGTTCGTAAAGAAAGTGAATTGCGTATGAATGCCCACATCACGGCCAGCTGAAGTATGTTTAGTCAGCCATCTGATAGCAAGTTGTCAGAATAGTACCAAAGAGAGTAGTGGTTTCTGCCAAACTCACTTTGAATTGTTGTCGTAAATTTGAACAAAATCCACAGGCTTTGTCTAGGTTCATGTTTAATTTCCATAATTAAATTCTAGAATATATTCATTTACCCCACAGTTACAATGTGGCAGTATAAATCCATCCAGAAAATAAGACTACTACTTTGTGTACAGTATGAGATGTATTTTATAAGCTTGTTAGCTGCCTGACATACGAAACTATTACCATTTCAAATATTTATAGGCTTGAATATATGAAAGGGTTTGTGATAATCTGCATGCATTTGTGAACAAGCCCAGTGTAAGTAATAATGTTTTTATTGATCATGTCTTCTTAGGGCTGGATTGAGATTGTTGGATGTGCTGATCGTTCCTGTTATGACCTCTCTTGTCATGCACGAGCCACCAAAGTCCCACTTGTAGCTGAGAAACCTCTGAAAGAGCCTATATCCTTTCTAGTCACTCCAAAACTCAGGACTAAAGTGTAAACATCTTGCTGATGCATAAATTCAAGTCTATACTTTGTTCTGTGGATAAATTGAGATGTTTTGGATACTGCGATGACACTTATTTAAACTTATTATTTTACCCATCTCATTGCTTCTTTCGTATTATTTATGATTATAGTCTGACATGTGTCCACTCAGTGATTGGCCCTTAAAAGAAGCATATTCAGAAAAATGCTTTGAATGTCTTTCAGAAGTTTGAAGAGTTTTTCTCAGCTGCTTCCAAAAATGTATATCTCCACACCTGCACCTACCTACATGCTCTTTACATCTGGGTACCTGGTGAATACTTTTTATTTAAAAATGAGTGCCATTTTATGGTAGATGAAATAATACCTCACTTGATCTGAAAGTCAGCAAAATAGAAATTTTCTTTCTTTACCAGGCCAGTGAGGTTGTGAGCTGACTTCTTAGGGGTAGGCCAGTGACAAGAAATAGATCTTGTTGGACATTGTAGATATAAATACTTATCAGAAGTTTTTGTGCTGAGAATGGGGTCATATAGTTGATGAGGTGATACCCCTTTTTTCTCATCATAGACCATAACTGAAAAGGTCTCTATTGATGAAGTTGACTTATTTGTGAGTGAGGTTTGTCAGGATGATTTTGTGGATAGTTGTTTGATCTTGCACTTGAAATCAGCAGGAACGGGATTTGGGGTACTAATGGAGAAACTGGGGTTGTTTTAAGTTGATTGTTCTCAAGATCATTTTCTGACATACTGAGATAGTCCCGTATTTTTGGATTCCTTGACTATTTCCTACAAAACAGTCAATGTTGTTCAGTTTGAACCCAATAAGGGAGCAATTGGTAAGGCATATAAGAAAGATGCAAAACTGGTGATGGAGTATCTCGCCATTTGTGATGAGTGCTACGTTACAGAAATGGAGACGCTACTGAACGAGAAAGGGTAAGATTTAAAATGTTTGCTTTTACATGGGCTCCAGTCAGATATGTCTTCTCTGCCAGGTTCTGAAAGTTGGGTGAGATTAGTTTCTTCAGAAATTTTTTGCAGGTAAGTACTGTTTCTCGGGTACATTTAAAGGACTGTCTTTGCTGATGTTAATAGAAAAAAGTCCAAACTCTCTAAAATAATTTAACAAGGTTTATTCTGAGCTGAGTATGTACTACTATGGCCCAGGAAGCAGTCTCAAGAGGTCCTGATAAAATGCATCAGAGCAGGTAAATTAAGTTCGGAGTGTATGTGTGTGTATTTTATCCATATACACAAAATCCTGAAGACAGGAATTGCAGGTCAAATCATAAACAAATACCTGGAAGGTGTACATTCGTTTGGCCTCAAAAGGTGGGACAGCTTTAAGCAAGGGTCTTATAGGTTGGTGATTTCAAAGATTCTTTGATGTGTAAATGGGTTAAAGAAATAAAATATTGTCTGTAGTCTTAGAATGTTTTAAGATGAGGTCTATTAATCAGAGACAAGCTACAATATATAAACACAAGTCATCTGTTAAGTGAATTGTTAGCGTAGAGGTGTGATTTAACCTTTGCCTTGCATGGCCTTAGGTCCTATTAACAATTTAGTATCTTTTTGGCACCAAAAGTCTGTTTTGTCAGTCTTACCAATCTCTTTTTTATTAATAACATTAATGCTGGTCAGTTGTATCTGAACTCTAAAAGGGAGGAGGTATAACAAGATGTGTCTGACCAGGAACTCAGTTTGAGGGTCCCCTTGGCCAAGAGGGGGTCTCAGTTGGCAGGGGGCTTAGGATTTTATTTTTAGGTTACATTGGAATTTTGGCATTGTATCCTACAAATAGATTTGAAATGGACCATAAAGATCATTTCTATTTTTCTAATACCTTTGTTAGAGGAGACTCGTCCCAGGTAGTGCCTGAGGAAGGATTAGAAACTATCTGCTACCTCACAAGTCACTTCTCCTTTTTGGAGGTTTGGAGTGCTCTCTGTAATTGTTTTTCAAGCATAAATAAAGAACAATAGACAAATGTCTTTAAAGGAATACAACAACATCCAGTACTAAACACTGTAAAATTTACATCATCTGGCAAGCAATAAAAAAATTACATATGAAAAAGCAGGAAAATGTGACTCATAATGAGAAGAAAAGTTAGTCAAAAGAAACACCCAGAGGCCGGGCGCAGTGGCTCAAGCTTGTAATCCTAGCTCTCTGGGAGGCCGAGGTAGGCGGATCATTTGAGCGAGACCCCATCTCTACTATAAATACAAAAGAAATTAATTGGCCAATTAATATATATAGAAAAAAAATTCGCCGGGCATGGTGGCACATGCCTGTAGTCCCAGCTACTTGGGAGGCTGAGGCAGCAGGATTGCTTGAGCCCAGGAGTTTGAGGTTGCTGTGAGCTAGGCTGACGCCATGGCACTCACTCTAGCCTGGGCAATAAAGTGAGACTCTGTCTCAAAAAAAAAAAAAAAAAAAAGAAACACCCAGAAATAACAAACATGATGGAGTAAATACATAAGAATATTCAGAGTTATTATAAATGTGCTTCATGTGCTCAGGGTTGTAAAGTAAAACATGAACATATGAGGTGAGAAATGGAGAATATATATTAAAAAAACCAAAATGGAACATCTAGAGGTAATATCTCAAATGGAAATTTCACCTTATATAGTAACAGTAGTTGAATCCGTCTACTGTTGATCTTTACTGAAGATCTAATGATCTTTAACATTACAGAAGAAAGATCATTGAGCTGAAAGACATAGCAATAGAAACTATCCAAAATGAAGCATAGAAAAAAAAGAGACTGAGGGGAAAATGTGAGACATCATCATGCAATCTAACATATGTGTAATTGGGAGTCAAAGAGAGGGTGTATAGAAAAAATACCTGATGATAATAGTAGCTGAAAAGTTTCCAAATTTGATGAAAACTATAAAACTACAGATTTAAGAAGTTTAATCCCAAGCAGCATAACCACAGAGAAAACCACAAGGGCACATCAGAATTGAATTGCTAAAAACAAGGGATAAAAAGAAAAATCTTTAAAGCAGCTGGTGGGGAAAAGACTTATTATATAAAAACAAAAATAAGATGATTAGAATTCTCTTTAAAAACTATGTAAGTCACAGTGCAATGGGATGAAATCTTTTAAAGCACTCAAAGCCAAATCCTATATCCACCAAAAATATCGAGAAGATAATTTTAGGCAAACAAAAGCTCCAAGAATGCATTGCCAGCAGATTTTCACTATAAGAATTGTTAAAGGAAGTTCTTCAGGCAGAAATATGGAAATACGTGGGTGAATATAAATGACATTTTCTTTCTCATCTCCTAATCTCTTTAAAAGATAACAGACTGTTTAAAGCAAAAATGATAATGTGGGATTTATAACATGTGGAAGTAAAATGTATGCCGTCAGTAGCACAAAGGATGGGAGCAAAGAATTGGGAATATATGTCGTAAGGCACATACATTCACATACATTATGTGTCAGGTGGTGTATTATTATTTGAATGTAGACAATGATAAGTTAAAAAATGCATATAGTAAACTCTAAATCAGTCACCTGGAAAAAAACACACAAAAATCAAAAGGGCATAACTAATAAACCAATAATGGATTTACTCCAGGAGAAGAGGAAAAGGAACAAAAAACAGATGTTACAAATAGGAAATAACTAGTGAGATATAGATTTAAACTGAACAATATCGATAATTACATTAAAATACAATCTAAACACCAGAATTAATAGCCAGTGATTGTCAGATTGGTTAAAAATTTCAAAACCCAATTAAATGTTGTTTGTAGGAAACTCACTGCAATAAAAATAGGTTTAAAAGTAAAAGGATCAAAAGATATTTCCCATACAAATATTAACCAAAAGTTAGAGTGGCTGTATTAATATCAGACAAAGTAAGCCTTAGAACAGGAAAATTATTAGGGACAAAAAGGGGCAATTCATAATGCTAAAGAGGTCAGTTGATTAAGAAGGCATATTGCTCTTAACTGTGTGTACAACTCAAAACAGAACTCAAAATATACAAAGCAAACTTCACAGAACTGAAGGAAAAAATAGATCAATCCACAGTTATAGTTGGGGGTTTCTATACCCCTCTCTCAGTAATTGGTAGAGGGAATAGACAAAATCAATAGGAATTAGACAATATAAACTTAAAATATAAACTATTAACTTAACCTAATTGCCATTTATAGAACACTCAATGGAGTAGCTGGAGTGCACATTTTTAAAAGTGTACTTAAAACATCATCATACTGTTTTTGGTACAGCGCTCTAAGAATGGTTTTTCCATTTTCGAATATTGTTCAAAAAAAATAAAAAAACAAAGACTATGAAAGACCACACATGGCCTGCAAATCCTGAGATATTTTATATCTGTATTTACAGAAAAAGTTTGCCAGCCCCTGTCATAAACATTAGGCCAAGTGATAGAAGCCTACACAAAACAATTATGTGCTAGTAAATGTGCAGCTCTGGGAAAGACCAGTCTAGTTTATAATGGTGGAAAGCAGATCAGTAGTTGACTAGGAGTTGGGGAGATAGTCAAGAAAGGGACCCAAGGGAAACTTTGGGGCCATGCTGGTTGCATGTATGTATACATTTGTCGGAAGAACTATCATAAGAGGAACTCTTGCACATCGAAGATAAAATTATCCATTTCACTAGGAAAATTTAAATACATTTCTGGTCTTCTAGAATTACCATCTGTTTGTGCATCAGCTCCCACTAAAATGGACAAAGTTATATCACTACTTAGATATCATTATCCACAAACACATACCAACACAATTTGCTTTATTAATTCTCAAATAATGTCTGTCTCCTTGCTAATTGCAGCTTTTTTATAACTATCACCTCTGCTACACTTAGATTGTGCTCACAGAGGGGATACATGAGACACTATGTAATGGAGCCTTTAATGCATGCACACATAAACTTCAGACAAAATAGTGAAAAATGGAAGAAATCAGTGAAAACCATCCAGTTGAGGCATAAATTTATCACAGATAGAAACTAGGAAAATGCAGTAATAACACATGCCAGCTATACAACTTCAAAGACAACCACATGAGGGCTCTCTTTCCCAGCACCGAGATGTTTGTGAGGCAAGAGAAATCCAAATTGATCTCCCTGATGTAAGGAAATATCTCATAAGCGGAAATATAGGTGTTACATGAAGCTTTTTTTACAAAAAAAATTCTTACAACCTAAAACTGAATGGGTATATCTCAGGACGTGAGCATTTGGCAGCCAGTGATTTGGGGGGCTAATATTTTATATTGACATAACAAACAGAATCATTAAACTTCTTTTAAACTGGTCTTTATCAACATGAGGGTCAAAGTTTATTTTAGAAATAGTGTGGGAGTTTTAAAATTTCTTCTGTAAAATGACAAGCTGGTTCATTTTTATATTCGTTGGGACAGTAATGAGAACAATTGTCTTTTTACCTCCAAATCTACTTCTGAATAACTTGTTATTCTACAACTGAACTTTTAAAAAGTTGTTTTTGGTTTTACCTTAATCTGAAAACCAAAGGAATTTGTAGTGAGGTCATTTGTGGATTTTATAAAACTAGTCAAATTTTTGGGTGCCTATCCTGAGTAAGTTAGAATAATACTTAATTTGGTGTTCCTTATGAAATAATTTAAATGCAACTTCAGCTATTATATCTGGAGAGTTGACCATGCTGTAAAACTCCTTTAAATTAAGGCACAGGGATGCATGTTTTAACTAATATAAAATGTGTTTTGTTTCTTTGTAGGGAATTCACTATTGAAACCGAAGGGAAAACATTTCAGTTAACAAAAGACATGGTCAATGTGAAAAGATTCCAGAAAACACTGCATGGTAAATTTATAAAAATAATTACAATTCATTACTCATTAAAGCAACATTTTTATAACATAACCATTTTGCAGAAAAGTTGAAGAGAAAAAAAAATCCTTAATGCCACAACCATAAATTTGGTGAATATGTTTAAAACATTCACTTGGGCCTTTATTTCTTTTTAAAACATCATTGTACTAAAAATAATTTATACTACCATCTTTACGTTTTCTGTGGCCTGAGGTGCATATAGAGAGTATTTCTTTGATTAAACTTTTTTTTTTTGTTTGTTTGTTATAAGGAAAAGTCCTTTTGTTTCTTAAGCAAAAGGCAGAACTCACCCCTTTGTCTTTTTTGGCAAAATAACTTGTTAAAAAGTCATTTAGAGCTGGGTGTGTGGCCCTTGTACCAGCCTCCAGCCCTGCTTAAAAAAGAAAAATCATTTAGATGAGTGATCATTCATGCTTTTTTAAAAGCTAAAGAGATTATTTTCTGTAGAACAAATTCTATGAATTGAGCAATGAGTATTTTGGAACATATATGAAGTGTATTGATGGTTACTTGTGGCTGAATTGAAGCTCCTGGAAACAGAGTGGTGGGTGTTTGAGAAGCTGCTGTCAGTGGGGAGAGTAGGCCTACCTTTCTATTTTCCTTGGCCTGCTCCGTAGCCAGGATTCAGTGAGCGATGGTAGCAGTGAGTAGGTGCTGCTTCTGCATGCTTCGGGGCTTTGTGGTCATTTTCCTGGCAGCTGGTTCAGAGCTATGCTTCACCATTACTCGGATGCCATGAAGGATGAGTGGAAAATGCCTCGATCATATTGCTAAAATATTCTTACTCTTTATCCCAGATGAAAGAAACAGCCTCTCTTTGCCCCCACCCCATATGTGAGTTTTGGTTCTAATTATCTCATTTCCCATAAAACAGAAACTCTCCAAGGTAATTATGGTCCGTTACCTTAGACCTGGATAGTGCTTAACTGTGTTTCCTTTTCAAATAATAGGAAATAATTATCAGTACATTTTCTGCGTGTACCCACAGGTATTGTCTCATCCATGGGGCCTCTGGTAAAGCGGTCTTTGATGTCCCTGAGCAAACTCTTTCCTGAGGGCCTCTTCACCCCTGAACCTTGGGGACACAGTGCCAGTAATTTGGCCCTGAACAGGTTCTCATCAAGATAACAAGCTCAAAAAGTAAAACAGACAGAAGCCATGTGATACTTTTTGCATGTAGGAATTGTTTTTGTTAATTTTTCCAGCTATGGTAGATTTTTAATTATAACAAAGTCTTACTAAAAACTTTAAAATTTTTATGCTTTCTAGATAGGCAAGGCAGTTAATAGGGTATAGCTAATGTTTGTAGCTTACCAAGTGGGAAAGGAATTCTCTAGTAACTCATTTCATTTTTATACTCTATAAACAAAGAATTAAATTTGGTGAAAATTTCTTTCAGTCTTTCTCTTCAAAAGGTGTGTTTCCTACCAGCAAATAGCTTTTAAGTATGTTCTGATTTTCTTGTCCTGATGTACAGAGATCAGAATTCATCTAGGGCCAGGTACAGTGGCTCACATCTGTAATCCCAGCACTTTGGGAGGCTGAGGCAGGAGGATTGCTTGAGGCAAGGAGTTCGAGGCTACAGTGAGCTATGATCAAGCCACTGCACTCCAGCCAGGTTAATAGAGCAAGACGCCAAAAGATCCATTTGGAATAGAGATATTTTTAGGGCTAAGAATTGTTTGGAAAGGATCCGAAATGCATTATGTGGTATTTGAGAGAATTGTATTGAATTTCTCTCTGTTTTGCAGTGGAAGAAGTTGTTCCAAATGTAATTGAACCCTCCTTTGGCCTGGGCAGGATCATGTATACGGTATTTGAACATACATTCCATGTACGAGAAGGAGATGAACAGAGAACGGTAGGTTGTCCTGTATGGTGTGCTATTCTTTCATGTCAGAAAATAAAATTTACCGAAGTATATTAATAAGATTCTGGAATGATTAGTTATTGTTTACTGTAACTTATTAGTGATGTTACTCATCTTTGCTTTACTATTATAAACCACTTTCATATATAATCTTATTTGAGCTTTAGGATGTATAGGTTATTCTAGAAGCTATTGTTTCAGTTGCCTGGTGCTTCTCTATTTTGAGACTAAATGTATAATTTTGGGTCACAATCTATATTGTATCAATGGAAGAAATGGTACTTTCTATGTATACGCTTGTTTTCAGAAAATTGGGATTCATGAGATGGCTCATAGACTTTGGGTAAGCCACCAAGCTGTAGCTATACTCTGGTAAAGCATTAAAGGGAAGCCTCTCAAACTGCATAAAATTGTCTGGCGTACTTTTGGGGTAAAAATGTAAATTCCTAGTTCTATTCCAGGGATGGTGATTCATTAGGTCTGAGACTTGGAGAGGGCTGTGTGTGTGTTTAAATAAGAACCACAAGTGATTCCAGCGTGGGAGCTTGGCACATCATAAATTGGGCAGTAGTATCTGGGGTATAGCCTTTTCTAGCACTCAAGCATTGCTGAAGATAGATGTTTATAAGAAGTCTTCATCAACTCCCACGTGTTTTCTTTGGCACTGCTGCCTCTGAATCACTGCTCCTTGCCTTCCACTTTACCTCCTTGTCTGCCTTACTTCACCACCTCACCTCACCTCTGCCTGCAGAAATTATACACCTTTAGTTTCTAGGCACAGATTTCTAGGAAAACCAATCAGAAAAGTGGATATAAAGGAGAAGTTATATATGTCAACTTAATTGAAAGAAACAGTCTTGGGCTGGGTGTGGTGACTCACAACTATAATCCTAGTGCTTTGATAGGCCAAGGTGGAAGGATGACTTGAGGCCAGGAGTTCAAGATCAGCCTGAGAAACATAGCAAGACCCCGTCTTTATAAAATAATAGAAAAAATATATCCAGATGTGGTGGTAGGATGCCTGTAGTCTCAGTTATGTGGGAGGCTGAGGCAGGGGGATCACTTGTGCCCAGGAGTTTGAGATAGCAGTGAACTATGATGATGCTACTGCACTCTAGCCTAGGCAACAGAGCAAGACTCTGTCTCAAAACAAAAACAAAACAAAACAAAAAAGCCAAAGACAGAAACAGTCTCATCCGCTTGACCATTCTAAAGCTTGAGTGTATGTAATGTTGGACATCAATCCTGTGGTTCTTTCTAGGACATTTAATCTTGAAGAATGAACTGGTGAGTTCTTGGCGCCAGTATTTTAAGAGATCTGACACATTATTGTAATATATAGCTAATAAAGTTAGCATTTAATCTGCGCCTTTAAGTTGCATCTTCATTTCCTGATGTTGAAGGAATACCTCTTCATTCATTCAACAGATAGTAAGAACCTGGGGCAGACCCCACCTAGGCCATCATAAGGCTCGATTTTTCTTGGAGAATGATAACGTACATGACTGCACATATTCTTTTTAGATGTCAAGTTTGCTTCAAGCCGTCTCTGCTTATTTTCCTAATAAATATATATTTTTTTGGTTTAGCTGTTCCTTTGAGTCTAACAATATTGATATAACTAGAGCTTTAATAGAAATTCCGTAAGGACTAAACAAGAATGAATTAGTCATCACAGTGTTTTATGAATTCCCATCATGAAGAGAAATTTGATTAGGCTGTGGGAAGCCAAAAATGTTTCTAATTTATTAGCACCTAGTCCATCAATCCATTTGCCTATAAATTTGGTATAAAAACATTGCTAGTGAAATTTGTAAAAAGTATTTTCATATAAAGGCAAGTCCCTACTCTCTCTCATGTTAAATAAAATTATCACAGGATGGAGGAGGGGAGTAGAATTCTGAACTTTCTGTGATATGGGCAACTATATTGATGGAGTATGGCGTTTACTTATAATGGGATATTTTTCATTGTTTGGCATTAAAGGTTAATTAACCTTTGAGTCGGGGGCTAAATTCGAATCTTTGTCATTTGTTATATTTATGGGACAAATTTTTTTCCATATTTTTGCCTTCAAGTGAACCTTTTATACAAGTATTATTTAAGAACCACCTTCAGCTCTCATTTCCAACCCCAAACGATAGGTTGGTTTGCCTTCCACAGAACATCTTTGCTTTCTTTGATTCTGAGTTACTCAGAAACCTATTTTTTAGGAGCAATTTAGGAAGGCTATACTTTTTTAGCATAGGTATACAGAACATCTTTCTTAGTTTTGTACTGTTTCTTTTGGATATATGTTTATGAGCTAATTAAACTTCTTTGTTTCACTCGATCACTAAGGCTCATAGATTCTTCTTTTAAAAGACAAAATGAGATTTAGTTTTTTCCCACTACAACTTGTTATTTGATGATTTGTGGGAAGGTTCTTCAGGTGGTCTCCACAGAAATAGGTGAGACTTTTATGTGGGACCAAAACATTACCATCTTCTATTAATATATGTGTAGCTTTCAGAATGCTTTCACCTTATTGGTCTTTTTTATAACAGACTTAAGGAGTAAGCAGAGCAGGTGGTGGAGACCTACTTTTTAGGTGAAGAAACTAAGGTTCAGAGAGAATTCTCTGAGTCCAAATTCAGATAAAAAACTGGGTGTTTCTGGCTGGGCGCGGTGGTATATGCCTGTAATCCTAGCACCCTGGGAGGCCAAGGCGGGCAGATCTTTTGAGCTCAGGAGTTCAAGAGTAGCCTGAGCAAGAGCGAGACCCTGACTCTACTAAAAATAGAAAAAATTAGCCGGGCACAGTAGCACGTGCCTGTAGTCCTAGCTGTTTGGGAGGCTGAGGCAGTAGGATTGCTTGAGCCCAGGAGTTGGAGGTTGCTATGAGCTAGGCTGACGCCATGGCACTCTAGCCTGGGCAACAGAACGAGACTCTGTCTCAAAACTAAAAACAAACAAAAAAACCTGGGTGTTTCTGATTCTTGTTCTCCTGTTTCTCTTTTGTCATACTGCTTTTCATATCATGTTTTCTGGCATTTTGATAGTGAAGTTATGCTTGGACAGTCACTGACCTCTTAGTTTGAGACATTAGCCTCTTAGTTTGAGACATTAGCATTTCAATGTTTATAAATTAATATATTTGGGTTTCTTTCTTTTTAAACCATCTAGTTCTTCAGTTTCCCTGCTGTAGTTGCTCCATTCAAATGTTCCGTCCTCCCACTGAGCCAAAACCAGGAGTTCGTGCCATTTGTCAAGGAATTATGTAAGCAAATCCAATTGGGCAATCTCCATGGGAACACCATCAAGTAGACTGAATTTTAGGAAATGTATCATTGATTGCAGTAAAAATATAGACTGAATGAAGAATAAATCTAAGTGATATTAGCCGGTGCTCTTATTCGTAGAGAGAGAGAGAGAGCGAGCGAGCTTGCTCAGGATTTTTTATCCTGGCATTTGAATGAGTCAAGGTAGGACCCAAGAGTCAGATTTAAAAATTACTGGCCTCTTATTTTGACCTTAGTGCTTATTTCATCAAGGGAACCCGAGTGGAGTGTAGCAACTCTGGTGGGTCTACAGCCACTGGATCTGCAGTGCCGAAAGGTATCCTCTCGGTCACCTGGTGCGACCCGCTCACTTCAGAGTCAGGAAATGGGAAGAGTCCATTGAGCTGCTCGGGGCCATACAGATAGCGGTGGTGGAGCCAGAACTGGCCTCCGGGCCTTGACTCTTAGTCCAGCTTTCAGTCCCCTGCAGCTGTATTGGATGTGGGTATGAGGGAAGGTTTGGACTTCAGCAAGGGATTTATTAAAAATTGGGGGGCTTTTTCCCTCTCTTACAAGTATAACCTCTGGTGCTGTCTTGTGTTGGTCCCTTTTATAAGTTTCCTGAGCATTTAGATAACATTAGACTTACTCCATTATATTATTTTTAATTTACTTCATTTATTTTGGATAGCGGAAGCTCTGACCAGGAACGGCGTGTCTCACAAAGTAGATGATTCCTCTGGGTCGATTGGAAGACGCTATGCCAGGACTGATGAGATCGGTGTGGCTTTCGGCATCACCATTGACTTTGATACAGTGAACAAGACCCCTCACACTGCAACGCTGAGGGACAGGGACTCAATGCGGCAGATAAGAGCGGAGGTATCTGGCATTCTATTTGGCGTTTTTTAGTCTTAGAAATGTTTACTGCTTCTTCCTGATTTGAATTGGATTTTGATGTATTTATGCTCTCTTTCCTCCTTTTTCTTTTTAATTTTAATCGTCTGATAGGCTTATATCAGACAGAGTCCAGATTCCCAAGTTCCCTTGGTTTAATTATGGAAATACCCATTAGCACTTCTCTAATATTTTCTAGCCATTTGGACTGCTCTGAGCCCATTCTCCAGCAGCTGCTTTTAATGGTTGTTTGTTTATTGGGCAGGAGAAATAGGATCCCAAGAGGTTGTTGCCATAGTTTTATTGGCAGGCTTTCAGGGGCTTAGACATTTTTATCTTACTTCTATAGAAACGTGTGTGTGTATGTGTGTGTATAAACTTCTCTGTGTTAACCTATTCAATACAGTGAGTAATATTTCAGTAATTTAACTCTATAGGAAGGGAATGATGGGGGATGACACAAGCCCAGCAGGGGAAGGAATGGATGGGAAAAGAAAAGAGTGGCTGGCTTCAGTTGACAACTGCCTGTCCCGTGTATTAACTTTGAACAAGTATTATGTTTCTTTAGAGTGCCTATTATGTGCTCGGCTTGATAGAGGTAGTAATAGGGAAAATAGAAGTCCAAGGCTGCTTTTTTCCAAAGGAGTTTGTAGTCTAATCCAGAAGTCATGGATTTCTGGCTTATCTTTCTACAAACCAGATCTGGCCACTCTGGACCTGTGTGCCCATCTGCTGTTGTTCTCAAAGTTTCCAGCAGTGTCAGCATCACTTGGAAACTTGTTAGATGGGCAGAAGCTCCACTGTAGACCTACTAAGTCAGAAACTGGGGGTTGGAGAGGGAGAGGGGGCAGGCAGACCTCCAGATGATTCTAAGAACCACTGCCCTGTGGCAGCTAGCATTGGCTGTGGCTGAGGAACAGTCGGCCCTTGTAGCAGGAGCTTTCCAGTTTGCTGATCTCACCTGACTCCCTTCACAAGTGTTACTTGACTGACTCCTGTTTTAAGAGTTGAATTTAACACACATGAAGTAACTCCAAGTGA
Source organism: Mirza zaza (assembly GCA_008750895.1). Lineage (NCBI taxonomy): Eukaryota > Metazoa > Chordata > Mammalia > Primates > Cheirogaleidae > Mirza > Mirza zaza. The sequence continues at coordinate 165,796 of VSMD01037024.1, forward strand.
CCCAGAGATTTAGGAAAGTTAGGAAAACCCTTGTGGCAGAATTGAGTTATCCAGGGGAGCTGGTGGGCATTCTGGGTTGGAAGAAGGGCATGAACACAGGCCTGGAATGACACTGTTTGGCTCTGTGCAAGGTTTCTTGAGTTCAGGGTGAATCCTCTTTTTGAAAATCTAAACAAGTTCATTGATACTTAGTCTTTTCATTTACTCCAGGTTTCTGAACTTCCCGGTGTAGTCCGAGATTTGGCCAGTGGCAGCATCACGTGGGCCGATGTGGAGGCCAGGTATCCTCTCTTTGAAGGGCAAGAGACTGGAAAAAAAGAGACAATCGAGGAATGAGGACAATTTTGGCAACTTTTGACCACTTGCAGTAATAAAAAAATAACTCTTATCATGTCCACTTTGCAAAAGAAAACAGCATTGTGATTTTTCCCAGGGACTGCATTTTCTCCTCAGTGGCTGCCTGATTTTACTCAAACAATTAAAGCTGAAGAAATTCTGGACAAACTCGTAATCCATTGGCTCATGTTTTCGCGTTCTCAGCAAAGCTATTTCTCCCACCTTTGGGTAGACACGCTCACAGCTTAATGTTAATAAACACAATACTTTTTTTAATTAACAGCTTTATTGGAATATAATTTACATACTGTAAAATTAGCCTGTTTTAAGTGTACAATTCAATGATGTTACAATTCCTTGATGTTTAGTATATTTACAGAGTTGTGCATCCACCACCACAGTCCGATTTTAAAGCATTTCCTTCAATCCTCATTCCAGCCTCAGCCCCACGTAGCCACTCATCTGCTTTTTGTCCGTAGATTTGTTTTTTCTATTCTTTCTCTTTTTCTGGGAAAATGATGCATTGTGCTAAACAGACAACAGTCACTGAGTAGGTGGAATCACTTCTGAGAAGGCCAAGGCGAGGATGGGGTGGCAGGCGTGGGGGGGGGAGGAGGTGATGCACTGGCTTCCGGGTACAGGGCTGCCAACCCCACTGTTCTGCGTAGTCTCCAGGAGGGCCTGTGTCAACAGAAGCACCTTTAATTTAAGTCATGCTTGTACTTGGCTTCACTGGTAACCTTGAAAATCACTGAGCTCCGGCTGCTAAAGGAACTCCATCTGTCTTGTCTCACTTAGCAATTTTCGGCCACCCCAGTGTCTTGATTCTAGCCTAGTATTTTTTGGCTCAGCTTTTAAGGTACTTCTCTTATGGTTTTGTTAGAACACTCAGAAGATGTATGCTTGCTTATTTGTAAGGAAAAAATTCAAAGATGTGTGAATTTGAACAGCTCCTTATTTGCAGAGTTAGGACCTTGTCTAGGTGTGATACAGTATTGGGTGGGAGAGTCATGATCTCCAAAATATTTCCCTTTGTCTTGGGTATGAAGAACAATCAAAGTTGTTATTTCTTAGAAGCAAAATAAGAATCGCCCAGGGATTCTCCCATTTGTATCTTATCTCCGATGGGGACTGCTGCAGTCCTGGACATAGTAGGTATTCAATAAATAGTCTTTAGATAAATCTTAAAGTTTTGAACAAACCTCTTTGGGGAGAAAGTCTTATACTAAAGCTCATTTCTCTTCTGACTGGTACTTTTGAAGCATTTGTTATTAAATTAGAAGGAGCTAGATTTTAAATAACTGAATTTTCCTTTTCTAGAGATTCTTCTCACTTCTAATTCCTTATGATGTAGCTCATAACTGGGCATATGTTCTAGCAGTGTCACCTTGTGGGGGGTTGTCTTTACTTCCAATTTATTAACGTCCTTTTACAGCATGACTACCTACATAGTCAAATGGCCACCACCACCTCAGACACTGTTTTGCTTATTAGGGAAAGAGATATTAAATACATAGTGGAATTTACCTACTTCGGATCATAAGGGGATTGAAGCCAAAGCTCTCTTTGGTTTTCATTGGCAGATACGTTTGTTATGAGGTAGGGGCTGGGGATTGAACCTGTAAGCCCTCCCTTTCTCTGTTCCTCTTTCTAGGTGGCAATACACAATTGCTTCCCAGAGAACACCTGCTCTAAAGTAGGTTTCTTTTTTTTTTTTTTTTTTTTTTGAGACAGAGTCTCGTTTTGCCTAGGCTAGAGTGAGTGCCGTGGCGTCAGCCTAGCTCACAGCAACCTCAAACTCCTGGGCTTAAGCAATCCTCCTGCCTCAGTCTCCCGAGTAGCTGGGACCACAGGCATGCGCCACCATGCCCGGCTAATTTTTTTTTCTATGTATGTTAGTTGGCCAATTAATTTATTTCTATTTATAGTAGAGACGGGGTCTCTCTCTTGTTCAGGCTAGTTTCAAACTCCTGAGCTCGAGCAATCCACCCTCCTCGGCCTCCCAGAGTGCTAGGATTACAGGCATGAGCCACTGTGCCCAGCCTAAAGTAGGTTTCTAAAGTATCGATTACCTGAGTGAGAAAGGCCACCAGTAGCCCGGCTCTGTTTGTATTATGTTTGCCTGGTTTTAAGTACAAGCAGGCCAAGAACTGTTTTTTATATGAAGAGGCTCTTTGGACACGAGAGTTTGCATGTGCATATACACACCATACCTCTTCTGTGCAAGCCCAATGTCTATTTAAAGCTGGAGTCTTTCTGGCTTGATGCTCCGTGAGGCCTTTTTTGTTATTTATGTATTTGTATGTGTGGAGCCGTGGGCTAGCTAAACAAGAGCTAGATAAATAGCATTGCTCCTCAGAGAAGTTACTCCTGTTAATTACTTCCCCCAAAAATAGTGATAGAGGAGGGTCAGATTCTAACTAATTTCCATGGACTATATGTAAGAACACAGTAGTTAGATTCTTTAAAACTTAGGTTGGAATTCAGGGCATTCAGTCAAATATAATGAGTCATATCTAGAGGGGGCAGTCTGTGCCTGGCTTCTATTGGATTTCAGCACCTTAATATTGCCTAACAGCTCATGATAGCAAAATACTGAATGTAGACAGATGTTCCAGAAAAGGAATTCATCACCAAGTCCTATGAATATAGAAATGATCTTAACTATTTTCATGAATTGGTACTAGAGATGTCAGATGTCCCAAGTTCTTTGTGATAAGAATTTGGCAAAATTATTTTCTTCTATAAGCCACTTGAAATAGATTCATTCTAGACTCATTTACTGTTCCATTAATCAGTATAATCTCAGGGTAATGGCAGTGACTGTCTTAGTCGGTGGAGTCTATTCCTGAAAGGACTTGATGCCTTAGAGAGAAATCCCAATTATCTCTGGATGTGGCGGCACTTAACTGAACCTCCGTTCACAAGGGAAAACTATTATCTGTGTCTCTTGGGCGGGGCTGGGATAGAGAGGCTTTGAGAGTATAGCTTACATACAGAGCCTGCACTAGCATTTTTGCTGATAGTCTAATTATGTTTAAGGTTTTGGCATTTGGTCAACCTTAGAGTGAAAGTTGAAGATTAAGTGACCTGGGCACAGTGGCTCACGCCTGTAATCCCAGCACTTTGGGAGGCCTAGGCAGGAGGATAGCTTGAGGCCAGGAGTTTGAGACCAGCCTGGGCAACATACCAAGACCCTGCCTCTTAAAAAAAAAAAAGATTCAGTAAGTGAATGGGTGAATAATTAGGTTGTGCCTCAAAATTCACTGCTGTGTATCGTGCTGCCCGTAAGCAATAATTCTATCCATGTGGATAGAATCAGTGTCTCCTCCAGAAATTGGGATATGATTGTGGAGAGTCACCAAGGATTGTCCGAGAGGAGCAGCCTGCAGCCCTGCCCTCCAGCCTAAGAGCTCCTTCACCTGCGTGGGCTGGTGGCATGCTCGCCTCTCAGCTGGCCAGGTGATCTTCCTTGCATGTTAAAGGGACACATCTTTTTAAACCTGTTGACTCAGTGAAAGATTTGGGGGCAGTAGTTCTCAGCCCTGGCGGCACATGGGAATCATTTGAGCTTCGGAAAATATTCACGTCTGGTCCCCACCTCAAACCAATGGGAGGAGTTTCTCTAGGGTAGAGCCTGGGTGTCAGTATTTTAAGTCCCTTAGGAGAACCACTGCTACTGCTTTTGCACCTTGGGAACTTTCTAAGCCATGTGAAAGACCAGACTCACTGCTCTCTCCCAAAAGCAGTTTCCTCAGAGAATATGAATTTGTAAGACCTCGTCTGGTGAGACCATTAGAGAAGCAGGTGTGGGGGAGGAGAAGTGAGCAGTGGGGTTGCCATTTCCCCAGGGGAATCTTGCAGAGCCACATTTTTGCTGGAGGTGTGCTGGGGCTGAAGAGCAGAGGGGTGCCCTGAGCTCTTGGCTGGCCACAAAGCAAGCCAGCTTCTCCTCCTCTTCCTTCTAACATCTACACTAACCCTCCAAGCCTCCGTCCCAGGCCACAGCCCGGGTCGGAACCTAATGTAGTTTCAGGGTTGTAAGGCTGGGAAGAGAGAGCCCTTCTTTCTTTGGGAGCCAAAGCTCTCTGCCCTCCTTTTTTTAATGTGTAAGACTTAGTGTAGAAGTGAGCTGGCATCAAATTTTTGCCTCCTTTTGTTAGGTCTTGAATCTCAAATCACCAACAATTAGCGCTTAGCAGTTAGCAGTTATGCTAACTAAAACAATTTGAGCTAATTAAAACCTTTCTTGGCTCATCAAAACTCACTGTTCTGCATCTGAGTGCCAGTTAATTGACAGTGAGATTAAGTACAATGAAATTGTGGGGAAGAAAAAACCCACTGACAAACTTTTAAAAATCTTTATTAACATTTAAAAAAAAAGAGAGTCCAGACTTGCCATTTTTTGGAAAGGAACTCTGAAGCAAGCGTGCAAACTGATACGCTGCACCGACCTGTTGCCTCAGTGACAGCTCCTGGGTGCCAGGTTGCTCCTCTTCCTCTCCCGTGCCACTTCCAGGCCAGCAGCGCCGTCTGCACTCTGTGTCCGGTATTGGGCCACTTCTTACCACCTGTGTGGCCGCCACCGTGGGCCAAGCCACATCATCACCCACCTGGTTTATTGCAAAAGACTCGTCTGAGCTCTCTGCCTGAACCCTCATGCCTTCACGTTCTCTCTCCGTCCAGCGCCAGAGTGGCCCCACTCGTCCTCTAAGTGGAGTGGCTTTTCTTCTCACTCAGAGTAGTATCTTTCTGGTGACAGGATAAGCACTGTCCAAAATTTAAAAAAAAAAACAAAAAATGTAGCACCTGCATGACCTACATACACAGCCCCTGCCACCTGGCAACCACGCTCGCTCTGGCCCTGTCCCCATGGCCCCAGCGTGCCCTGGGCAGGACCTCGGCACCCACCACTCTATCTGCCTGTAGTGCTCCCTCCACAGAGGGGCTCCTCGAAGCCTGTCACCTCCGCAGGACTTTATTCCACAGCTGCCTCAGCGAGGCCTTGGCCATGTCACCTAAACTTTCAACATGGTGCTACACCCCCCCACCCCCCCACCCCCGTTCAGACACATACACCTCATGTCTCCTTTGTTTTCTTTTCCTCTTTAGCACTAAACACTTTATAACCTATTTTATTTTTAATTTTTATTCTCTTCATTAGAATGTAAGTGCTACGGGGAGAAAGATTTGGATCTGTTTTGGTTTTTGTGGTTTTTTTTTTTTTTTTTAGCTTCAGGCTATTGCTTTTTGTTGTTGTTGTTGTTTGTTTTTTTTGAGACAGAGTCTCACTCTGTTGCCCAGGCTAGAGTGAGTGCCCTGGCGTCAGCCTAGCTCACAGCAACCTTCAAACTCCTGGGCTCAAGCGATCCTGCTGCCTCAGCCTCCCGAGTAGCTGGGAGTACAGGCATGCGCCACCATGCCTGGCTAATTTTTTGTATATATTTATTTTTCGTTGGTCAATTAATTTCTTTCTGTTTTTAATAGAGACGGGGTCTCACTCAGGCTGGTTTCGAACTCCTGACCTCGAGCTATCCGCCCGCCTCGGCCTCCCAGAGTGCTAGGATTACAGGCGTGAGCCACCATGCCTGGCCTGGATCTGTTTTGTTCTCATTGCCTAGAGAAGTCCCTTGTACTTAGTAGATGCTCAGTAAATAATTGAATGACTTACTGAATGAATGAATCCTCTCCTGCAGGGCAGCTCCCGCTTTCTGTATTTCAATGTGAAAATTGCCTTTGCTTCTAAATGACTACCCCGCAACATACATACATACTAAGGTGCAACTCAAGCCTTGGCTGAAACCCAGGTCTGCACTCTGCAGAAGGCCTGAGCCGCTGAGTGCTAGGGTACCGAGTAGGTTCCATGGACTCAGCGCAGTGGTGCCCTTTTTGAAGGAAACAACCTCAAAGCCCCTGGAACACACCAGGAATGCCCCTTCTGATGAACTTTACTGTTGTGTACTTACTGTAAAACCGTCTTTCCCCTGACACTATGAAAAAGATGTTTTGTAACTAGTGAGCTTTTTTTAAAATTATCACTAAAATGAAGGTAGTGAACTTAAAGATCTTTTCCAAACCTGTAGGCTCTGAGAAGAGGTTCCAGGCAGAGAAACTGTAAGCCTTCAAGGTCTTTTAGGGACCAGAGTTCTGGGGCTGGGTGAGGCCCCCTGAAGGGAACAGTGACACCGGCTTCCTGGTGTCTGTGATTCCCACCTGGACCGGGCACGGCCCTGCCCGAGAGCCCCCCACGACCTCACGGTGGAGGCCTAAGCTTGCGTACAGTGAGCGTGGCCACCCAGGAGCGCTTGGCCCGGGCCGGAAAGGTGGAGAGGCCCACGCAGAGGGGAGGTGGGCACATGGCGGGTGAAGGCCCTTGAGAGCCGCCCCTGTAGCCTGTTCGGAGTGCGTGTTTCAGGACGTCTGGGCTCGGGCTCAGAAGCCCGTGTGGCCTGAAGTTCTCCGTTGCTTCTAATCCACAGCCAGGCCCGAGCACCACCAGCTTCGAGAATTATTAGCTAAATTAGAGCGTCATAATTTTCCCTTGAGGTCAGGGGCTTGTAAGCGTGGGCCCCTGGTTTCTTCAAGGATCTCTGTAGACATGCCATGCGTTATTTTATACAAATTTGCATTTTTCTAGGGAAATGGACCTATGACATTTCTGAGGGGCCAGCTACCCAAGTGAACCCAGCTCTGGCTGCAGGCCAGGGCAGGGCCTCTTTCTCCTGATGGGGCTCCTTCACGGGGAACCCCCCCAGCATCGACACCTCCTTCCTTCAGGTGGGAAGACCTTCGCATTCAAGTCTGCCATAAAGGGGGCCTGGGGGGTGGCCCGGAATTTGCTCCAAGCTGAGGGATGAGATGGAGACACCGCGGCTGAGGGTGGCGATTTGCTCAGGGACTGGGCCCCGGCCGCCACAGAGCACACTTTGGGAAGCCCTGAATGGGCAGGTGGGAACGTGGCCTCTCCTTGTGAGTGGAAGGTGCGGTGTTTGGGCAGGCCGGGAAGAACAGGGAAAGGACGAGGCTGTGGGGTTACTCCTTGGCCCCCCACTGGCCCTCCCCAGGGAACTCGGGGACCGGAACTGGGGTTGGAAGGAGAAATGATGTCTTCGGGCCTCTGTGGGGATCCACGATGCTGTACTGTTTATCGTGGTTGGGCGTTGGGGAGCCAGAGGGGGCCTGACTCGGTGCCCTGCAGAGCTAATTAAGAGGCACCATTAATTACTTTGTTATATTCACAGCAGAGGCTGAGGGACAGTTTTCTTCCAGAGCTGCAATCTTGAGCTCCTACCTGCCCCTGCTCCAACAGGCAGATATTGAGATGGAACTTGGGACTTAGCCTCGGAAGGTCCCTTCGGGTTCTCTTCCCCGAGGGCAGTAGTAGCTAACCCTGGGAATGTTCTGCGGGTCTGGCTTTTTGTCATTTATTCAAGCGGCATTTGTGTCTCCCACTGTGTAGCCAGACAAACGTGGGGCTTAAGTAGGGTGATCGTACAATTTATTGTCCAAACTGGGGCTCTTCTGAGAGTGGAAGGTATACTGCCGATGACACCAGGACAGCAGGAGGAAGCCTGGACTAGCTGGGCCAAACCACGCCGTCCCACACTCATGGGCTGGTGAAGGACGGCTGCGTGGGCTGCCAGCGGGAAGCCGAGACCCATTGAGGTCTGGGGCCCCTCGGAGTGGGGTAAACTGGGGACATCTGCAGGAGGTCCGCAGGAAGCGGCGAGGGCTCTCCTCCTCCCATCTGCTGTCAGATGCCTGAAGGTGGGGGCTCGGTCTGGGCTGGCCTCCGGGCTCGGGTGAGGCAGGGTACGGAGGCCGAGCATGGACTCTCCCTCTCGTGCCTGGGCGGCGCAGCCCCGTCAGGAAAACTCATGGGAGCTTCGGGGCAGCGCCCGAAACCATACTGGGCATACTGATGAGCAAATTTACATGTTTTAACAGCGTCTCCTCCTCTCCTGCTGTAGCTGCCTTCCCTGAGAGTTTTCCAGATAGGCAAGTCACTCGCCTTTACTTTCCGCAGCTCACTGTCCACACTGTGTGTGCGGGAAGAAGAGACGAGGGATGTCGGCTTGCTCACTGGCCCCTCGCCACAGCAGTCCGAGTCCCCGGGCACGGGGACTTGTTAGAAGCGCAGATTCCTGAACCTCAACTAGCCTGATACCTGAAGCCTGCCTTCTAGCACCTTCCAGCACCACCCAGTTGGTCCCGATGAGAGCCCAGGTGTAACCCCAGCAGTGGCCCCTGGCCAGACTCCCTGCTAGAGCACACTGCCTCCCCAGCCACCAGTTCCACTGAGGGATAGCTCTTAACCTCCAAACTCCCCCAGTGGCTGAAATGTCACTCTAGGAAAGGGCTCACAGACGCAGGCCTGGTCCCCCAGCCCCACGACATGTGCACGGGATGCCTTGTTCCCCCGAGTGTGCCCTTTTCCCTCCTAGGACAGCCCAGACCCCTTCCCATCTGGCTGCCTCCCCGCACGTGCCCCCACCTGTCATGGGCCTGGGAAGATGCCCAGGGCTCGGGGCGTGTTGGGGGCAGGGCCCTGCCGTGGTCTCTCCCTGGGAATGGGCCCGGGAGGCTGCTGTGCGGGATCCCCCAGTGGGCCCACGTCTTCAGCTTTGTAAATCAGGGTAGGTGACAGGGTTCAACTTGAGGACCTGAGCTCCCACAGGGTCTGGGTGCTGGAACTTGCCTACTGTGGAGAAGGACAGTCTGCTAATGAGGCCACTTTCCAGGAAAGCCAGCTCAGGGAAGGGCTGCCAACGCTGAGGTCGGCGCTAATGAGGCCTGGCTTGGTGGCAAGGAACAAGTGGCTGACGAGGTTAACGAGCGGGGACCCAGAGCAATGGCCTGATGGCTCCGGTGGCATTTCAAGGGCAGAGCTTGGCCGGGGCCAGGACCAGGAGCCCGGGGAGTGAGGGGATCGGGGTGGGACCAAGGAGGAGGCTCCTGGGAACCGGAGCTGGAGCAGGTCATACCGCCTGCTGCACAAAGGTTAGCAACTCCCACCCCTGGGCAGGCCCCAGCCCCGCCAGGGAGCAGAGGACAGGCGGGATAATGAGCCGAGGGCTGCATCTGAGAGCAGCGATGAGTGGCCGGGGACGTGACACCAAGGCTCTGTGGCGTCTGCTCTGATGAGCACCCACTCGGTCTCTTCTGACAGCCCTCCAAGTGGCCTCTCAGGACCAAGCCATTTGCAGCTCCTTGCTCTGTTCGAGACCCCACGATGCTCGTGGATGCGCCATTACTCAGCCACTGCGTGCACAGGAAGACTTTCTGAGACACCCCTGTGTCCTGCCTCTTGAGAAAACAATATGGGGGGCCCCCGCCCCCCAGAAGCAGGGCTCGCGCGCAGCCCACCGTGCTCTGGCTGGGGCCACCGGGAGAAACGGGTGAGCTGAAGTCATGGGCAGCGAAGCACACTGCGGGGCTGATAATTTTCAATTCATTTTTTTTTTTTCAGCCAAATTTAAAGAGGACTTAATCAAATGGCCAGCTGACAGCTCATTTTTGAGGGCAGATCACTGCAATTTGGGTCATACATCTCAGAAGGAGCGTACAGAATTGAGTGACATTGCTCGACCATCTACTTATTTGAAAAGGCTTCTTAACACGCGCAGCTATAAACAACAAAGAAAAGGGAAAGAATTGATGCTGAGTGCTGATTCACTCTAGCAATAAATGTTCACCTATAGATTCATGAGCAATTAAATGCCTATCCATTTCATTAAGATGTGTTTCGAAGAAATTTTCCTTTTCAGGTTTAATGGCTAATTACTTAGAAAAAACATTCAATATCTATGTTTAAATCAATTGTTCATTACATTTTCATAGTAAAAAAAATAGGTGTAATAGCTCAATCCAGAAGACTTTTTAAAAAACCCTTGGAACCTTTAGTCACAGGAAATGAAATATTTTAATTTCAATTTGTAAGTATATTTTGTGGCAGAGAAGTATTATAGGTAAGCAATAAAAGATTTTCAACCGTAAAAATACTGCATTAGCATAAAATTCTACAGGGGCAATGAAATAAAGACACAATAAAGAGAAAGGGAACAATGTAAAATTTCCAATCATCAAATAAGAGCTGGGTCACGTGTTTTTAACACAGATGAGGGTGGGTGTTCAATCGCTGTGTTTAGATTCCATTTGTTAGAGTTTAAAGTGTTGTGGCAGTTTTGTTTCAAAATGTAAATATCTACCAAATGCCAGAAATCACATCCTCTGCACCTTTTAAAACTTAAGTAAAGGCCAGGCGCAGTGGCTCACGCCTGGAATCCTAGCACTCTGGGAGGCCGAGGTGGGCGGATTGCTCGAGGTCAGGAGTTGGAAACCAGCCTGAGCGAGACCCCGTCTCTACCAAAAATAGAAAGAATTAATTGACCAACTAAAAATATATACACAAAAAATTAGCCGGGCATGGTGGCGCATGCCTGTGGTCCCAGCTACTCGGGAGGCTGAGGCAGCAGGATTGCTTGAGCCCAGGAGTTTGAGGTTGCTGTGAGCTAGGCTGACGCCATGGTACTCACTCTAGCCTGAGCAACAAAGCGAGACTCTGTCTCAAAAAAAAAACTTAAGTAAAAAACATCAGATGTCAACTTAAAAACGTACAAGATGTGGTACATCATTTTTCAAAATTTATTTTTGTAGGGGTACCTAGAGCAGAAGCCCCCTTGGAACCTTGCTGTCGTCTCCCCAGCTCATCTCCTGCCACTCTCCTGGGGAACGGGGAGGGAAGCCACACCGGGAAGCTGCCCTATTGGTTGTTGCTCACAGGGACTGAGGGGCTTGTGTGCCCTTCCCACCAGATTCCAGCACCTTGGCCTTGGAGACAGGTGCTGGCACCAGGTGAGCTACACACCTGCTCTGTGTGGAATTAAACTGCCCTGGGCTGGGGGCTGGGGCCACATGTTAGCCTGGGGGAGTGATAAGGACAGACCTGCCTGCAGGCATTTTGTCCATAAAGACCCAGCCCTACCAGGTCAGAGAGGGAGAGCAGGCCCCAGGCCAGGGCAGAGTCTCTGCTAAGCAGGAAGGATGTGGCCTGCAGACCCAGGGCGGTCCTGGGCCCACACCACTCTTCAGATGCCTAGCTGACTTGACCTGCTGGGGGCCACTTCCAAGAGAGCAGAGAGCAGAGATGTTTCTGGAGGGGAGGCTGAAGTCAGTCTGGGGGAGGGGCGCAGGGGCATTGGCTTCGACCTCCAAAGATACACTGTGGGTTCTGCTGTGCCCACCTCACTCCTTCCTCCCACCGGTGCCCCAAGCTTCAGATCATTTTGTCCTGCACTCTGTGTTCTGCTGGCCTAAGCATGTGGCTGCCCTGACCTACCATGTCTGCCCTCTTACCCGGCCCTCCCCATGCCTCAGTTAGTGGACCAGGCAGAGAGGTCTCCCAGGCCTGGAAGCCAGCGTCCTTCACAGAGCCCCCCAGGGGCAGGAGGATGGCTGGGGAGGGGCTGGAGGGACAGCCTGGCTGGGGTGGGGAACACGCGAGGCTTCCTTAGGTGAGAGCCCTGGGAGGAGGCCAGGCTTTGCGCCCGAGGGTGCACCTCCACCCGACTGCAGAGGGTGGGGAGCAGGGCCAACCCCCCGCTCGGCTGCCGGCAGTCTGTCCTTCCACGCTCTGGGCCTCAGTTTCCTCTCTGTGGATGGGCCATGGGAGGCTCTGGAGAGAGGGGCCGGGATAGGCAACACCTGAAGACATCCGACTCTCTCTGCTCGGGGTCTCCTGTGACTCCCCTGCTCCTGTCGCACGAGCCTGTGGCCCCGGCTGGCCCTGGTCCCATGGAGTCCCCTTTTGCCGCCAGGCCGCCTCTTCCCTGCCAGGCTGAAGCCCTGGCGGCTGCCCTCCCTGCCCCTGTCCCACCAGAGCCTGCAGGTAAGGACAGCACAGAGGGTGGGGGAGGATGGGAGCAGTGGTGGGGCGGGCGGCCAGGGAGTCACACGGCGGCCGTCTGCTTGATGCTATGGAAGCTGATCCTCGTGGGCGACGTGGGGATGGACATGGCCCTCGCCACAGGGACTCGGAGGGAGTGATGGTCCTGCCAGCGGTGCCACCTCTTCCTAATGGCCGATCGTACCTGCGGGAGGGAGAGGCTCAGCGGCCCTGCAGGCCAACCCTGGGCTTCTGGGACTGTCCCCTTTCCTGCTCCTGCCCTCTGTCTTCGCACCAAGGAGCCGACGGGCTCCAAAACCAAGGTCCTTTCCCCTGGCCTGCTGCCTCTCTCCGGGGCTCCCCTTCCTCACCCCTCTCCTGGAAGAGGCTGGTCCTGGGCTTCCCTTGCTCCCACTGTCCCCTGAATTATCCAGTGTGCTTTGGACACGTTATCCTCCCTGACTCGCTCTGCCACCACACATTAACACCTTGGGACCAGAATCGGTGCCTTCAGCTCACATGGCTGGGGGCCTCCCCCTCCCCCACCCCACTGACCGCCCTGTCCCCTCTGTGCCCTCTGAGGGGCCCGCCTGCCCTGCTCAGCACTCGCTGCCCCAGAGGGAAAGCTCACAGTTCTGTCATTTCTAATCTTGATCCTACCTGGTGCCACCTTGTTCTCATTTGTACTGTAATTGAAGGATTTTTCTGGAAAACAGATGCTGTCCCCTGCATCCTAGCCTAGCACGTGTTTTGAACAGAATAAACGTGCCGTAAACATGGGTTGTGGGGCTGCTTTAGTGGCTCCTCCTCTTCCTATCTCCAGCCGCAGAGCCAGTCTCCACCGACGGGCTTAGCATCTGGGGTGAGCTTCCATTGACAGGGCCCCAGGCCTGTGTAGACGCCTTGCCACTGCCCTGTGCAGACGCAGGCAGGGTGGCCTAGGGGGGAAGGGGGATGGGGGCGGTGGCATTCGCATTGCTCTGGAGTGTTTGGAAGCTCCCAGGCCCTGGGGGCTGTGTCTGCTCCTTGCCCATGTCCTTGCCGGCGTGCACATCTCTCCTGAGTCGGCCTGGGCCCCTGGGCCCTGCGAGCTAACCAGGCTTCACCAGCTGCCTCCTTCCCGAGAGCCTGCCCTGGGCGTGCCGTCTTTTCTGTGGTGGGTGGGGGAACATGCTGGTCTCGTTTCTGCTCCCTGAGTCCATAAAGACCTGATTGCATGGCACACATCTCACCTCTTTCTGGAAGCTTCCTCCTGTCACCACCTCTGTTCTGTCTTTTCCCTTCCATGAGGACCTACAGCCTGGGCTCCCCGCTCACCCAGCTCTCCGAGTGCATGTGGGGCGCTGGCATGTTATCTTGGGCCTGCACCGCTGACCTTCCTAACTGGCTCCAGCCCCTGCAGGGAGGATTCCTGGTCCCCTAAGCTGGGGTGCTTTCTCAGGCCTTCCCCCTCCCTCCTCCAGGGCAGAGCTGGACAGGGCCAGGGACCCTGGCACTCCTGAAGGGTTGGGAGCTTGACCGGAACCACCCTGGAGTGGGGTCTGAGGGCCCAGCTCGTACCTCTCCATTGAAGAAGCAGTAGAAGACAGACACAAAGAAACCCTGGAAAGGAAGGGGGAGCAGTCAGGGGCCTGCCTGGGGAGCCGCTGTGCCTGGAGGGCTGGAGCTGGGGACAGGGTGGCGGGGACGCTCTGACTCAGAGCTGGTGGGGCCCCAGCCCTCATGGTGCAGATATTCCAGGGTCTGCTCAAGTGGGAGGGGGTCTCAGGCCTAGGACTGGGACTCCAGCCTCCCCAACGCTGTGTGGCCTGGCCCAGGGCACTCAGGGCCGGGGCTGCCTGAATCCTCAGAACAGGGGCTAGGACAGCAGTAGGTGCAGGCCAGAGGGACCCAGGCCAGTCGGGGTGATAGGGCCAGGCGAAGCCCAGGGCAGCTCAGTGGTGACAGGGCCAGGCTCAAGTTCTATCTCATGCTCGCGACACTGAGCCATGGGTGCACCACGCCCACGTGGCCGTCTTAGTGAGGTCAGGACGGCTCACTAAGGCGGGGGCCCACCTGGAACGACTGCAGGAAGGAGTTGAAGTAGATGAACACGATCTGCGACAGGTCGTCCTCCCCGGGATTGACGAAGAACAGCATGTAGGTGACGCCCAGGAGGGGCAGGAGGACCAGGGTGGCCTTCACCGCCTTCCTGGGGGAAGAGGTGACCACACAGGTCTGAGCCCATGCCGCAGGCAGCCTCACTCAGGTGGGACCGTCAGCAGGTGCTCTGGCGAGGTTTCTTCTGGGGACCAGAGCCAGCTCCCTGGTGAGGACTGGGGCAGAAGGCTCTGCCCAGAGGCAGGGGGACAGTCCAAATGGCCTCCTCATTTCTCCCTGGCCGGGGGTCAAGGCACCCACCCACGCACCTGTACTGGATCGTCTCGGATGTGCTGGATGCTCGTAATTTTGTCATCAGTATCCTGACGATGTTGAACAGAAATACAAAGTTGATCTGGCAGGAAGGAGGAGGATGGAGAAAGAGTGGCCGTGAGTGGGGACAAGCGGAGAGGCAGCCGCCTCCCCCAGAGCCCTGAAAGCCTGCCCCATCCACCCACCCCGGTCCTCTCCCACACCCTCGCTAGGATGGGGACACCCTCACTCCTCCATGGCCTGCCTCCCACCCAGGCCAGAGGGAAAGGCAGCCTCCAAAGACGGTGACCGAGAGCACAAGAGCTGCTCTTCTTGAAGCACAGTCCTCAGAAGGTCCCCAGCTCTCTTTCCTGCTCCGGGACCCTACGGGAGCCCCATCCCCTCTCTGCTACAGCGTCCCCACTTGTTGACTGAGGGTCTCTCTGAGGCCCTCGCACTGTCACCGGCTCTAGGTCAGCCTGAGGTCCTTTTGTCCGAGGACAGCCCAGCGCAGGGGGCAGACTAGGCCAGATGGAGCGATTGATAACTCATTTCCCGACTAGTGATTAATCTCTCCCGGCCCTGTCCCCGCCCAGGAACTCCAGAGCTGTGGCCGGCACCCCCAGAGGCAGGGAAGACAAATGGGGCTGCTGCAATGGCTCTGAGCTCCAGAAGGGCCTCGTTTATCTTCATTCAGAGTCTTCCCCAGAGTCAGAGCCGCCCCTCCCACCCCGCCCTGGAACCGGCCTGTGCGGCTCCTGAGCAGCTTCCCGTCCTGTGCGCCTGAGACTCGGTGCTGTCCCTCTGTGGCTCTGCGGCGGCCTGTGCTCTGTGCACTTGTGCGAGTGTGAGTGTGTATCTGGGGACACGGCGTGCCTTTGTTTCTCTTCAACTGCCTCCAGCGTGAGCAGCCAGGAATGGAGCGTGCTGGCCTCACGCCGGGACTGCTTCTTAAGAAAGGACTCACGGGCCACGCGGAGGCACATACAAGCCCAGGGATGTCTGCGGGCTCACTCATGTGTGCACAGACACACACACCCCTCCAAGTCTCTATCTGGAAAATCCATTGCTTCTTATGCTTGAGATGGGCCCTCCTAAGTTCTAAATCCCAGGCTGGGGGGTGGGGGGGAACACAGGCAGACAGCACAGGATTTTCACGGAGGGCTTAGACCCTCCTGAGCCACGGCCTGCTCTCACTGCACGGTGGTGTGGCCTGGGGCTCAGGGAAGGGCTGGGGGTGTGCAGCCTTCAGTGGGGCCTGCCGTGACCTGCCACTCACTGCCTTCTCTTAAGGCTCACCTAATTTCTAGCTCCTGCATTTCTGGCATATTCCCTTGGATCATGGGGCACAGTTCACCTTAACACATAGGTCAATCCTAATTTTTTCATGTAAGTAATACAAAGGACTTGACCTTTTCTGGTTCTTTCTGACTTCTCTGAGAGTAGAGACTGTTAGAATAAAAACATATTCTCATTCTTGCCACATTTCCTTGCATTAAATATTATTCACCCAGCACCTATCAATCCCCTAACCAATTCATGCAATTATCCACCCACTTTTATTCATCCATCCAACCATCTATCCATTTATCAATCCATCTACCCATCAACCAATTCATTCAATTGTCTACCCACTCTTTTATCCATCATCCATCCAGCCAACCATCCATCTACCCACCTACCAAATTCATTCAATTGTTCACCCACTCTTTTATCCATCATCCATCCATCCATCCATCCAACCATCCAACCATCCAACCATCCATCCACCCACGTACCCACCAACCAATTCAATCAATTGTCCACCTACTCTTTTATCCATCATCCATCTAGCCAACCAACCATCCACTCTACCAACTCATTCAATTGTTCACCCACTCTTTTATCCATCATCCATCCATCCATCCATCCATCCATCCATCCATCCATCCAACCATCCATCCACCCACCTACCCACCAACCAATTCATTCAATTGCCTACCCACTCTTTTAACTACCTACCCATCCTTCCATCTAGCCATCCAGTCAACAAGGGTTGCTGAACACCTCTTGGCTACAGGGCCCTGTTCCTTGTGCTGAGGTAAGGGCAGGGACAAGGTCGAGTGCAGAGCACCTGGGAGACAAGGGCTTTGTCTCCCTGCTCACACTAGGCAAGCATTTAGTGATGCTGCCCCACCCATCTCAGCCTGGCTCTACACAGCCTGAAAGTCATTCTTTCCTCTGAGCTTGTGTCCCAGCCTTCCCCTTCTCAACACCACAGACACCTTCCTCTCTCTCCAGGGAGCCTTCTGGCCACCCTGCCCACACTGAGCTCTCCAGCTCTCTTTTCTTGGACTCCACCTCCCCAACCCAAGAAAACACCCCAGCTCTTCAGTGAGGCCCCAACCTTGTGCAGGCTGGTCTCTGGTTTCACTTAGTCATTCTCTCATTCAGTGAATCAATGCAATGCGCCTGGCTCTGAGCCAGGCACCAGAGATGGGGAAGTGGACAGGCAGACACAAGCCCATGCAGAGGGCTTGCAGTCTGGTTGGGGTGACACTGAATCTCTCCTAAGGGGTCAGAAAGACCTGGAGAAATGGTGCGCAAGCTGAGAACTGAAGATGAGGACCACCTCCCGAATGGACCCCGGGCACCGAGTCCCGGTCTCATGGCTCAGACCTTGCTGTTCAGTTTGCATCTGCGTGGCCTTGGGGAAGCTGTTAACCTCTGCAAGCTTCCGCTTTCTCACCTGCCCCAAGGGGGATAACCACAGGGCTTGCCTTGGAAGATCAGCACAGGTTGAAACACTCCCGGAGAGCACTAAGCCTCGTGTCTGGCCTAATGACTGACACATCCTTTCCCATGACAACAACGGTGACTACAACCAGCAAGAAGCCAGGCTTCTTGCAAACTCAACCACTTCTCAGAACCCAGAAATAAGTGAGTGTCTCTTAGCAGCAGAAACGTAGCTGTGAACCGCCAGGAGGGCTGGGGTAGCAGGGACACGTATCCAACGGAGAGGACAGCAGCTGGTGGCAGGGACAGGCAGGAGACCTGTCCCTGAGCCTCGGCTCCGTTAGCTAGCAGCGGTGACCTTGGGCAAGCCATTGCGTCTCTCTCCGCTTCTTCGTCTGGAAAATGGGGAGCAACTCCCTACTTCTTTCAGGCATCGGGGACGTGAGGATTGGAAGTCACATACAGGGAGCTTCCGGAGGGTTTAGCTTGGAACCTGGAAGCCCTTGTCGGTGCAAAGAGCTGGGCCCAAAGGAAGGACAAGCAAAGGGCCCTTGAGCAGAGGAGGGTGTGGAAGGGAAGGCGGCGGGGTGGGGGCAGGTCTCGACACTGGACCCTCCCTCGAGTGCCTGGTCTCCCCTCCTCTTGTTTCCTCACCACCTGCCGCCATCCGTGCAGTCGGGGCACACTCCCAGCCGTCACTGGGTGGGCCAGCCTTCCTGGGGGGTGTCCTAGGCTCACCAAGGGCCCATCCCTCCAGGGTGGCAGGGCTCTGGCAGCTGGCTGGGAGAGGACGGATCTCACGGGGTTTCCGGTCACTCTGGGGGTCAGTGACTCTCTGCAGCTGCAAGTCCAAGGACAACCCTTCCCCCCACTAACTGCTGCCAAGGCCTGGCTTCTGCTTCTGAAGGGGATAAGCCCTGGGTGGGGGGTGGATTTCAGGCAGTGAGTGACAACCCTCCTCATCATCAGTTCACACACAGCGAGGCGCTCCAAAGACAGGTTGCATGAAGCCAGAAGCCCAAAGAGGAGAGAGTAAGGAAATAAAAGATAAACAGCAATTGTCTCCAAGGCAGACAAAAGAGCTCCCTATTAGGCACCTGCTGTGTGCAAGAGGAGGACAGTTCTCTGAGCCTCCCAGAGGGAGCCTTGGCCCTTTAAGGAAACTGGTGCATACAGAAGCCTGAAATTACCGAGCCTGAAATAAGTCTTACGTAAATGCCAATTTCTTATGGGGCTTTTTTGTGTGTCGTTTTTTTAAAAATGTATGATATATAATGCATTCTTTTTGCAAAATGCAGCCTCTACTTAAACTCTATCTTAATTAAAGCTCGTTGTGGATTAAAGACGTGGCGGCAATTATACCTTAGACACGAATACATTTGGCAAAGGGCGGGGAGCTGGGCAAGGAACAATTGCTCATCACGCTTCATTCTGGTGTCGGTGCTCCAGGCTGGGGGCGGGGGCTGCCCCAGGGAGGGTCTAGGGGAAGAGGGGAATGTAGGTCTGGATGGAACAGAAGCCCGCACACTCTGCTCTTGCCACGAGCTGCCTGCACACCTGGCCATCTCAGCGCTGTACCTAGCAAGGGGACGTCAGACCTGGGACAGCACTACAAATCCACCCAGAGGAAGAGCCCTTGGTCCAGAGTGGCCAGAGCTACACCAGGGCACTGAGTGTGAGGAAGGGAGAGTTGGGTGCTGCCGGCAAGCCGGGTGGCATGTGCAGGGTACGGGGGTGGCACACAGAGTGGTATGGAGGGCTGTCCCCGCCACACCTCTTCCAGCCTCTCTGTCTAGGTGGGTGCTCTGCTGTCTCCTGGCACCCAGCCTGTCCCAGTCCCCACTGAGAACCTACCAGAAGCACGAGGATGATGGGGCCCTGGTAGATGTAGTCCACCAGGTCGCCGGGCTTCTTGCCAAACCAGCACCTGCAAAGATGGGGTGGCTGTAGGGCCTGCTGAGCTGGAGCGGGGGGTGGGGGGACCACTCCAGACTCGGGCCTGGGGTCCTCCAGCTTGGCCCTTCCTGAGACCCAACCTCCAGGGCCGAAAGCCTCAGTGGACAGCCCCAGCCCAGCCACCACCCTGGCCCACCCCTGGGCTGTCTTTTGCTCTATATGATGAGTCTGATCTCCCCAGCCAGACTGAAGGCAGGCCCTGGGTCTCTTCCTCCTAGCTCTCCTGCCCCATCACAGGCTGCCGGGCACAGGGCTGGGTGTGCAGGAGGCAAGGAATGAAGGGAGAGCTGGTCTCCCCCTCGCTGGCCCAGGGCCAACTGCCCTGGGCCACCTGCTCCCGCATTGCCGGGAGCCCACGGCTCCGTGTGCCAGCCTCACAGCTGCACAAGCAGCAGGTGTGGAGGTGGAGCCTTCTCCCGCCCAGCCGGTTCCAGGTCTTTGAGCTCAGCCTCAGGCAGCCAGGGAAGGAGCCACTGCCTGGCTAGCTGGCCTCGCTGGCTGCCAGGGGCTGGGGAAGCAACTTGGGGTTCGGGGGAAGTGCTGGGCCAACACCCAGTCTGCCTGGCCAGGGACCGCTGGACATCAGGAGGTACCATCAACTTCGGGAACTCTGTGGCTTCTGGGACTGCAAAGGTCATCCGGTGCACACCTGCCTCACGAGTCTCCCCAGCTGCCTCTTAGCACCAGGGTTTCTGGTCTCTGCTTGAATGCCACTGCTGACAGGATGCTCACTATCTACCTTACCCAGGCAGCCCTCTTATTCTTGGGTAGCTTTTACCCTTTACGACCTCTTCCCTAATGCCAAGTTCCTAGAACTCCCCTAGTTCTTGTCCCCACTCCCCAAATCCCACCTGCTCCCTCCGGCTTCTGAGACCCCTGGAGATCTGCACACAGAGACTTCTGTTCCCCAGTCCCCACTTCTCTCAGCTGGTGGCACCTGGCCTTCTGGCCGCTCCTTGGCTGGCCCATAGCCAGAGCTGCTGCCATTGGGGCCACAGCTCAGCGTATCAGTCTCTGGTGCAGGGAGGACCCTGGCATGGGATGCTGCACCAGGCAGAGACTGGGATGGCAGAACAGACAAGCTCTGCATCGTTGGTCTCGGTGGAACACTCACGGACGCAGCCTTGGACGCCGTGTGGACTGAAAGCCCCAAGACCTTGGCCTCTTCCATATTCCCCACGCCAGACCTGCCACACCCAAGTCTGAGGAGGAGGGACCAGAGACCACAGGGGTCATGCACTGGGCACTTCAAGCAACACAGTTCCTAAGCAAATTCAACAAGCAGAGTTGCCTTGAGACCTCCCCCGTGAGTACCTCTGGGTGCAGAGGAATTTTTCCTCATTTTAGGACAAGAGGAAAGCGAACCTGCCCAGGCATGACCACCATTCCTGCCCCAGGCTTGGCTGGAGACCCCGGCTGACCTGTCCCACCCACCCCCGCATGAGCCCCCGAGGCTGGCCCGTCCCACTTACTGTTCGTTCTCATAGTAGAGCTTGCCGATGACCCAAGCGACGATGATGGGGCAGGGGACGCCTGCAAGGACATACGTGGGCTGCAGTGGACAGGTGGGCAGGCCTCTCGCAGAACACACGGCAGGGCCCACAGGCTACCCATGACCCCAGATCTGGCCTGTCCCTAGACCCCACCCTCCACTTTCAGCCTCTCTCCAAGCAGGGACAGGCTGTTGCCTGAGGTGTTGTGGTAGGAACTAGAGCCACCTAGTTTCTCTTTTGAAGCCAGAGACAAAGGCCTCTGAGTTGGTCGTCCGGGCAGGGGAGGGGGCTGTTTGTGGGGTACCCTTGGAGGGACTCTCCACTTCTTCCCCAGCAGCATGCAGGGAAGCGGCTGGCTCCTGGGGACCGTGCTGGGGGTGACGGGCAGGGCAGGGGTCTCGGCCTCGGACCCGAGATGAAGGGAAATGGCCTTGTCACCCCCCCAACAACAGGCCCCGCGGCCCCTGGGGCCCTCACACCATCCGATGAGGAGGAAGAGCCACTTGGGCAGGCGCTCGGTGGAGTAGGTCATGACGATGGCCGTGTGCAGGTAGCAGCCCTCCACGAACATCCAGAAGAAGTTGGTCACCATGAAGTAGTTGAAGACGGTGGTGACGCAGCGGCACCACACCTGCGCAGGGCAGGGCTGTCAGGGGCGTTCCCACCCCTGGCAGGCCCGAGAACAGGGCTTCCTAGAGGGGGCTCCCGGACACAGCACCAAGTGCCATCGAATCCCACCCTGAGATTCGAGATGCTCTTTCACTCTTTCAGAAGGAGTGAAGGAGCCATTCTCCACTTTTAACTTCTTTCCAGCTTTTTCTAATTTCTCTTTTTTAACCAAAGGAAGAGGGAATCTGGCTCTGAGCTTTCTGCAGGCAGAGGCTGGAATCGAATAACCTCGTTGTACTTTCGTTGTCATTATTTTTTTGTCACTTTCAATCTATAACAAGTCAGACTGGCTGCCATTTAGGGATGGAATATGAAATTTCATTTAGAAGAAATGAGAAAAACAAAAAGTGAGCGAAGCGAGTCAAGGCTACGTGAAGGTGGGCTGCGCCATGAAGTGGTTCTCCAGACCCTGGCTTTGGGGAATCCGGGACTTGTTGTGATCACTGCTGGCTCTGGAGGGAGACTCGCTAACTGTGGGACCTCCAGAGAGTTGCTGAACCTCATCATAATTAATGCTGCCCCACGGGTGGTTAAAGGAGATGAAGGATGGCAAAGGCATGCCCCAGGGAATGCGCGTGGGCGTCCTGGTTGTGGCTGCTGCTGTTACCGCCTTCCCAGGGGAGGGGATCATGTCCCTGTCCCTCTGAGCAAGGCTGCGGTGCAGAGGGCAGAGCCTGCCCAGAGCCACTGCCCTTCTCAACAGACCCATCTGCTCATCTTTCCTGGGTTTCAGCCCCAGGGCACCCTCAGAGCCCAGGCTGGGATGTGGGGAGTGAGGGACCGGCAGGCTAAGATCCAAGCCAGCTAGGGGCCAGGGGGCTCTGTAACATGGGCTCTCTGCCTCTTCGGACAGCCCACCCCATCTCTGTCCGGCAGATAAGCTTCCGTGCTGAGCTGCTAGCTGCTCCCTGGCCCCACGCTGCTGTCTTTTTGTTCTGAGAAAGTCCTGCGGAGGGAGCTAAAGGTCCCTCCCCCACCCACCCTGCTTTTTCTCCATGTTTAATGATATCTTATCAGGACAAGCTCACACTGGGGCTGGAAGGCACCCCAGTTTGACTGGACGTGTTTGGTACCGAGGCAGGGTTCCATGCGGGGCAAGTTAAGGGTCAAACCAGGTGGTGGCAGGGTGACCCACAATGTAGAGCCATCATCGCAGCGTGTGACCTTGGGGAGTCTCTCAGCCTCAGAGTCCTCGTGTACGTAATGGGGAAGACAATCCGCTGGTCTCTTGCTGGGATTAAGTGAGGTGAAGCTCAACAGAGGTTAGTTCCAGCCTCCTTTCTCAAAGGGGCTTTTTGGGGGGACCTGGATTCACAGATGAGGAGTGGAATAGGATAATCTCAAGTCTAGAGCGGGTTTGTGGAGCCCCCAAGCCCCCCGGCTTGGCAGCCCCCTGCACTGGTGGGACAGTGACTGGGGAGGAGGAGAGCTCAGGCCTGGCTTTGCACCTGAGTGCGGGGCAGAGAGGTGGGTGCCCCCAGAGCCCCCCAGCCCCGCCCCGAGTCTCCCCAGCAGTGACCTCATTGCTCTCGTGCACTTCATGGTCGATGAGCTGCAGCAGGAACCACATGACATTTCGCAGGATAAAGGTGGTGATGAGGTTCCAGTGAATCACGTTCCGCAGACAGCGGATGCTCCTGTGGGAGGCCCGGGTCAGAGGTCAGCCGGGGTTGGGGACCAACCGGGATAGGTTCCCCCTGAGGCCAGGGAGACTCTGCTTGAGCGAGGGCAGGGCTGCACCAGGAACCCATCCCCACCCGAGGTGGCCATGCTTGGGCCCCTCCAAGTCCAGTCCCCCTGTGCACCCCCTGTGCCTGCCGGCACTCTGGGTGCTGGCACCTAGCCCCAACCCCCTTTGTCCACTAGCTCCTGGGCCCCTGGGCAGGAGGTGAGACTGGTGGGGGGCGCCGTGGGAGGAGGGACAAGTGGAAAGGAGGGGAGGAGGAGGGACAAGTGGAAAGGAGGGGAGGAGGAGGGACTCACCGCAGGGCCAGGAACAGCAGGAAGGCGGCCACCAGGGCCGCCAGGGAAACACAGTGGCCCAGGTAGTTGATGACGAGAGCGATGCGGTAGTGCAGGTCATACTTCCTCTGCAGGAAAGACACACGGACGGGCAGGAGGAGGCAGGGGCATGTGGGGTGGGGCTGGGCACTCCAACCACCGTGTGTCCTGGCCTTGGGGACAGAGTGGCTCCTGGAGCTTGCTCCTATTACCCTGGGCAGCTCTTGTTATTGTAAATGGCTGTGGTCAGGCCTCCCAGCATGCTTTTCATTTTATTTTAGGAGATGAGGCCTCACTCTGTCACCCAGGCTGGAGTGCAGTGACCACTCACAGGCACGATCATAGCTCACTGCAGCCCCAGACTACTGGCCTCAAGCGATCCTCCTGCCTCAGCCTCCCGAGTAGCTGGGACTACAGGTCCGTGCCACCACACCCGCACCAACACGCATTTGGGGGAACAACTCTGGAGAGGTGTGGGTACAGACTCTCTTAAAAATTCTAGGCTCTAGAAGGCCACACTTGGGTTTAGTTTCAGCTCAGACCCCAGCTGGCTAAGCGACTGAGGGTGAGTCGATTCATATTTCTGGGCCTCAGTTTTGAGGTCTGTACAATGGGGACGAGTTGCCCTCCTGCCTCAGAAGCAGCAAGCTATGGGAGGCCTGTGGTGGGGCATGGAGATCGGTCTGCCCTGGCTACATTAGTGAGGGTGCGGTCTATAGAGGATTTCGGACACTATTCAAACCAAAGTCGTCTACTATTTATTATCACCACAAGCTGGCGACTCTAAACAAAGTCCTCACTGCCAGGGAGGGCCACCCCCCTCACCCCCCACTCTGGATCTCTGCTGCTGGGGTGCTGTAAGAAGGGAGGCGTGAGGACAGACGGCTGGAGGGAGCCTCGTTCTCTCCAAACCTTCTGGCCCGTCCTGCCCCTCTCGGGGACTCATTGCAGAACCCTTTTGGCTCACGTTTGGCAGAATCGCTTTCTCAGAGCAAGCAAATGTTTTTCCCTCTGGATCTGAACTTCATTTGGGGAAAAGTTCCAGCCCCACTGAGGACTGTGTTGGGTAAACAAGGCAGGGGGCGGGGGGCCTTGGACGTATCATTTTGGCTCAGGAACGAGGCGTAGCTTTAAAGGGAAGAGGCTGGCACGTTGGCAGCACAGAATCCAGTTCAGAGCAAGAGCCCGGGTAGGGATGGGAGGTCCGAGCGGGCCCCAGCTCCCTGGGAGCATTGTCCTTGTGGAGCTGCACGTGTTTTCACATGGAGTCACAGAATCGGAATGCCAGATGGGGAAACTGAGGCGCAGAGAAGAAGGAAGGTGTGCGGCCACACGGCCTTCTCCAGCCCCACCATTGTGTCACTGAGCATAAGGCACAACACTGAGGTTAAAGGCAGGAGGTACGAAAAGGAGTGGTTGGGTGACACCGAGACTGGTTCTGCCACCTTGGGATCCTCTGTGCTCAGCGTGCGTCCCAGTATCTGTGTGAGGACTGGGATCAGGCGGGAGGGGCCGCTTACCTTGTCATCCAGAATGGGCTCACACTGTGAGTAGTTGATGCGTGAGGCCCACGTCCCATTCTCCAAGCATTCTCGGTAGGCGTTCCCTACAAAAGATGCCAACCGCCAAGAGTCAAGTCACTCCCCTCCTCAAGAACCCTCCCTGGCTCCCTGGTGCCCCCCTGGTGTTAAAGGCCCACATTCCTCAGCTCCCCTGGGCCAGGAAGCACAATGTGTGCCTGAAAGTTTACATGAAAGTCATTTATGTGAAAATAGTACAGAAGCTTCATCTCACACTATAGCTAAAAGGCATGCTAAAACCCATTTCAGATGCCATCTTTGAATAGCATTTTGCACACTTTCTTTTATTTTGTTCCTTTGTTTTGAAACCGAATCGAATGGCGAGCACTGGGTTGTGGCTGAAGATTGACTGTTTTCAGCATGCCAAATAATTCCCATCCTTATCTCAATCATTTTCTATTTATGAGATTCAGACTTCTTTTCACCAATATCACGCTTCCACTTTAATAACCGCTACCATTTGTATAGCCTGTATTTACTACATACCAGGTCCCCTGCTGACTGCGTTAGATACACTTGCCCATTCAACCCACATGACAACACTCTGAGGTAGGTGCTAATATCAACCCATTTCACAGAGGGGGAAATTGAGGCACACAGGGATTAAGCGGCTTGCCAAAAATGCAAAGATGACAAGAGGATGATTCAAAGCCAGAAGGTCTTAACCTTTAGGCCTCAGGTCGTGGTAAACAGCAGTGAGGGAAATTGGGCTCAAGGGCTGGAGGTGCGGCCGCCTGGGAGCCCGCCAGGTGATGCTTCTCAGTACTCAAGAACCGGCCTCTGTATTAGAGGTGGAATGGGAAGTGTGAAAACCCATTGCAGAGCATCCATGTTGGAAGTGAAAAAATGCAGGTTTTTCTCAAAGGGGAATGCGTGAAGGTTGAAAAATGCTCACATCTGCCTTTTTCTCAATCCTAACGCTGACCTTCGAGGTCTAGCTCCTGAGTCACCCCCTCCAGGCCCACGCTCAGCCTCTGCCAAGAGGGAGCCCCCACCCCGCAAGGCCCAAAGCTCTCAGCTGCCTCTGGTCTGCCTTTAGTCCTTAGCACGGATCTCACCAGCCCTCACTGGATGACAAACTCCCAACGGCCCACTGTTTGGGGGGAATTTGTACCAGGGTTCTGTCGTCTGGCTAACGGGCAGTTGTTTGTGGACTTTTCTTTTTGGCTTATGTTAGATATAAAATATAAAGCTAATTATAATAAATAGCTCATAGAGCATGGAGTCGCAGCTCTGGAGGGGAAACCTTAGATTGTTTTTGGAAGCAGTGAGTTCAGAAATAATTAAGTTACTTAAAAATCGACTTCCTTTGAGCCGGTGAGTTAAAAGCAACGGAATTATTAAGGAGCACTTGCTGAGGAACAAAAACAAGGGGGAGATTCTATTAGCTTAATTGTTTTTTAATTTGGTGCTTGGAGCTCATAGATTTTTCAAGCTCAGTCTCTGGAGGCCCATCTCTGGCAGGGCCCTGCCCTCCTCCCACACACCCTCCTTCCCCCACGACAGTCAAACAGGAGACCGCCCTGGCCTGACACTGATTCCGGCCTCAGCATGAGGAGGCCCTCTTCTCCTCACCCCTGCCCAGGGGTGACCCCCCCCCCTCACCCCTGCCCAGGCGCCCAGCTCCCCAGGTGGGCTCTGAGAATTTGACGCATAGGATCATCTTTCCTTACCAACGTTCCTGCTCCAGAAAGGGAGGGGCTACCTCAACAGGTGAGGGGTGGTGATGTCACCGAACTAAAGGAGTAAAGGTATTTTGGGAGGGGAAGTCCTATTGTGATAGGAACAGTCCCTTCCTGAAGGGGGATTAAGGTCCCTCTAAACAGGTCTGTGGGAGGTGACACAGCCCCTGATGCTGTGTGTGGTTCATCTGCCATGTGTTCATAGGTGAAGTTCATCGATAGGCTCCTTCCTCAAGGAAGGCCTCCTTGATTGCTCCGGTCTCATGGTTCACTCTTTTTCCTGGACACCCCTAGACCTGACGTCCTGAGCCCCACACTTTAGCCTTGAGTTGTTGAGGTGTGGGTGTCTGGTCTCTCTGATTACTGTGGGGGCTCCCCGAGGTCAAGGCCTCAGAATACTCGTTCCCCAAGCATGGCCCTTCACGGTGGCACTGGTCATGGGGTGGGCTTGTGAGGGGTAGTGGGATCAGGATAGAAATCCTGCCTATTGGAAACCTTTGCTGTCCCTCACATTGACACCCCTCAGCGCCAAAGTTCTGTGGATTCTGTCTCCTCCTTTTCTTTTTCTGGAATCCACTGCTCTCCCCCTCGTCCCTCCACCCTCTCTAGGCGTCTTGCCTGGACGGGCACGCCAGCCTCCTCTCTCACCTCCCCCTGGACAATGTGGATTCCTGCTCAAAAGCCATCAATGGCTCTTTAGTGCTGTCAAGAATAAAGTGCCACTTCCTTGGCACGATAGCTAAAGCCCTCGACACCCAGCCCCCAGCCCGACTTTCCTCACCCGTCTCTAGCACCGTGTATGGCAGCTGCCTTGGCACCAACAGGCCTGGGACACACCCCCTGTGAGCAGATCCGTCCTTGAAGCACCATCCTCATTCTCACCCACTGCTTACAGATAAACCTCTACTTACCTTTTATGCCCCAAATCAACGCCACCTTCTACCTGAAGCCTTCCCTACACCTTAGGACTGAAGCAATCCCTTGTTTTTTTCCTCTAAAAAAATACCTTCTTTTCTCCTCCCTCCTCTGTATCTTCCCCTCTCTCCAACCATAGCTTTCACACATTATTGCCCTTGAACTACAAAACACACACATTTTATATTATAATCCAGGACACACACATATGCACGCCACTGAATCCAGTTTCAAAAAGCAAAATTTATCTTGACGACAGCTGGAATATTTTTCTTTCTATTGTAATGTTTTTGATTCATGTCATAGACAAATGCTGGTCATGACTCACTACACTGACTTCATAACCCACTATTGTGCCACCATCCATGGTCTGAAAATCTAAAGTCTATTTTAGAGCGTTAGCCACAGTTCACTATGAAATTCATCTCTTTGGACCTAATCCTTCTTTTCTTTGCTACTGGACTTGAGCTCCCAGGGGACAGGCAAGTAGGCAGAGACCATATTGCAGTCGCTGGATGCCCCCTCAGGATTAGCCATCCAGTGCACGTGGGCTGGACAGAGCTAACTCAGGTCTGCGGGACCCTGGAAAGCAGGGTCTGAGGTGCGGGAGGTGGGGGTGGGAGGGGGCTTCCTTCTGGGGGCACAGCCCTGCCTGGGGATGAGTTCTGACTACAGACACCAGGCACCAAAGGACTGGAAGACAGATACAACCCGCTCTTTAGGGGAGCCATCTGCTGTCGCTAATGAAGGTGCCGAGCCCTCAGGCACAGCCTCTTATAGGAAAGAGTAAGAAAGAATCCCCCCCCAACCCGGGAGCCATGGAAGGACGGGCACAGAAAGTCTGAGGGCAGGGGGGCAGGCTGGAATTGCGGGGCTGGATGCAGAGAGGCGGGTGCCCGTTACCACAGCAACACAGGTGCCCTTGCCGAGGATCGATGCTGATGGTGTGTGGTGTGGCCTTCTGGGGGCATTAGGACCTGAATGACGCAGCAGGGTCTTCTTTGGCAGAGCTGTGTGGTCTGGGAAGCCCAGCGCCTCTGCCCAGACTGGCCCGGGCCTGTTGAAAGCCCACCTTATAACGGGCTGTTCGTCTTTCAGATGCCCAACACTTTCTTATAAGAGTTCCTGGTTCAGGCAGTGACCTGGCGTGGTTCAGAAGCCTGGCTGGGAAATGGGAGCCTATATTCTCTATGCAGTTATGTCACTGGATGGCTAGGTGACCATGGCTAAGTCTCTTCCCTCTTGGTCTCAGTTTCACCTCTCAGAAAAAGTAAATTGGTACTTAATGATGCTATTGGCATTACAGGTGGATCAATTCTTTGCTGTGTGGGAATTCCCAATCTACTAAATGCCATTAGCACACCCGGGCCATGGTGACAACCCCAAACATTCCTATATCACTTTCAAATGCTCCCTAGGTTGGCACTCCCATCTCTGATATTCTAACTGGGGAGACCTGGGCCTTTATCAGCGGCAGTTAGGGGGAAAGAGTGCAAGAGGCGGGTTGGGCATGGAGGAGAGAGTGAGTGTGACATGGTGGAGGCACAGCAATGTGGCTGTTGGCTATCTGGACAGAAAATGACAAGAGGCAATGGAGAGAAGCTGATGGCAGAGAGGTGGGAGGGCCAGAAGCAGTATTTACTGAAGGATTGAGGCCACTGCATAGGACCAGAACTTTCAGCACCGTGGACAGCAGAACAGCACCATTGCTCGTTCCTCCCCGTCTCTGCAGGTGGGGGACCTTGGAGAGCTCCTAAGAACCAGCTTTCCCACCAGGGGATTCAGACCACCGCCCTGGGCCCAGCACAAAGAGGTTGAGCTAATTCATGCCCCTCTCAAGGCCCAGCTTCAGCCCCAGATCCTCCAGGTGGCTTCTATGACTGCTCCTGCTCCCCAAGGGTCCGGCTGCTCACGTCTGCCTGGTTCATCCTGGCCTGGGCTTGTTCTCTCACTGACCCCTGTAAAGGGCTCATGCATTCCCAACCAGCCCAGGGGCTCCCTGGAGCAAGAGTTTACCTTCTTCTCTGCAAGGCTGAGAGCTTCTAAGGGCAAAGCCTGGGTTGCCCTCCTCTCTGGCCTTTTCGTAAGCACTGCACAGAGCTGAGCACACGCGGGCCTCATGATGGACGGAAGGTGGCTGGGGAACTCACTGAGGGTGGAGGTTCAGAGCAGGCAGAAGGACTGTCTGCCACCTCGGATGCCCAGGCTCCACCAAGCTGCACAGCAAATACAAAACAGCTGCACATCCATGCGAGGAGCATCCAGGTCACACACAAACCCTGCAGGTAGGCTGACCCTGCTGCCAGAGCTGCTAATACTGAAGTCCAACCCCACGTGGAGGAGGGATGTGTCAGTCTCAAATAGCAAACCTGTGGGCAGCATCCTCCAGACTCCAGGCACGAAAGCCTTGACTGTTTCCAAGTTGCACACTGAGTCAGCGGGCATCTCCTTAGGAAACTGAGTCAGCAGGTATCTCCAGAGGAGGGAAGGCAACTTCTCTTGTATTTGGTCTGGTGGAACCCAAAGAGGGAGAGTGACATGTCCAGGGTCACCCAACAATGAAGAGGCAGAACAACATCGCTCTCCCCAGGGGCACGCTTCCTCATTCGAGATCATGGAGTCAGTGTTCCTAGAAGGAAGAGGCTCTCTCTGCGACCCTGTGCTTCAGCAGATGTAGCCAGCTGTGTCACCTCTGCAGTGTCTTAGCCAAATCGTGCCCAGATCCGCAGAGGACAATGCCTTAGGGGCCAGACATTCCACCCTTACTGCCTGCAGTTGGCTGCCCCAGATCCGGCCATGCTCTTCCTGTCTGGCTTGGGGCCTTGTTGGGAAATCTTTGACCTTGTCTTTGAGTCACGTTTCCTACCTTTTGTGGGAAAAATCTTCCAGCTAATCTCACCTCCCAGTCTGGCCTCCACTGCCTGGACTAGATGGCCTCCCAAGCCCAGTTAGGATAGCACTGGGGAAGTGAGGCCAGCGCTGGGGGCCTCAGAGGTGTAGGTGTGGTGCCAATAGCACAGTCCCCCTGAGTTTCCCAAATGAGGTGCATCTCCCCGAGTTAACTGGATGCTACTGCAGGCTGATTAGGACCGATGGACTCTGAGGTGCACCTTGCACATTTCTGTCCTGATCTGATCACAGAACACTGATGCGGAGGGAGAGGCAGCTGGTGATGTTCGCCCAAGCTCGGACCCAGCCTGACCTAGAAGGGCTGCTGGGTTGAGAGACTGAGACTCTACCATTGCCAAACCCAGCCATCAGGTGGGAAAGGCCTCCTTGGGGCCATCTGCTCGTGACATCTGGGATGCAGGCCAGGAATTTCTATTCCATTTCTTTATTTCTTCCGTGCTGTGTGGACACTGTTCTCTGGGCCTCAAATGCCCATGCTGGACCTCCAGAAACCTTCAGCTCCCTGCTTCCATGTGACTTTTTACTCATCAAGCTCTGCCATCCGTGAGTAGGTATGGCAGGAGACAGTGGGGAAACTGAGTCATAGAGGCACCAAGCAATTTAATGGAGACCACACATGAGTGTGGTGGAACCCAGCTCACTGTGTGGGATTGCCACCCGCCCCAGCAGAGGTGCAGTGGGAGGAGGCACCTGCCCCATGCCCCAGCCTCTGTCGTGCGGGGCTCCCTCCTTCCAGCCATCCCTTAGCAACGCTCAATGGGCTCGTCGCCATGACACTGGCCTGCAGCAGGAGGTGGGCCTGAGGTGAACAGGGGACCCCTGAAATAGAGGCTGCCATAGAATCGAGGTATGTCAGGTGAAGGGGGCCACCAGAACTGGTCAAGCCACCCCTCCCACCTAGTGCAGATAAACTGAGGCCCCAATGGGTGAAAACCTGCCCAAAGTGAGAAAAGCAGTCAGAGGCATGGCCAGATGGGACCTGGCTCTCAGCCCACAGTTGCTGTGAACTATGGCAGAAGACATCTCTGGCTGGCAGACTCCGGTGCCAACACCAGCAGTATCCATTGCGGAGCCAAGGGACTCCTCTCTCTAGGGGCCTTGGGAGAAGGACTTTCTCAGTCTAGGTAAACAGACTGCCCCCCTTTCAAGACAATATCCAAAGGCCACAGCATGGGGGGGGCTCTCAGAGATGACAGAAGGCCACACCCCCCTGGAATGAGGACAGCCATCCCCATCCCTGGTGCGGGCAGGGCTCTCCCACGCCCAAGGACAGCACTGCTTCTCCTTCCAGGCCCCCTCCTAACCCCCTCCCTCCTGCCCCCTTGCTGACAGTACCCTGGCTGCCCACAGTGAGCCCCAAGCAGCTTGCCATGGACCCATGACATCAGTATATTCTCTGTCCCCTTCACTCAGATAAGAAAACGATGACTTAGATGAGGAGGGCCGCCAGTCACTCAGTGAATCATGGCAAAGCCGGAGCTTGGATCCAGCCCTGCCAAATCGGGGGCCCAGGCTCCGCCCCTCCGCCCCCCCCCCCCCCCCCCCCCCCGCAGGGCTGTGAAGGGGGCTGCCTGCCCAGCCCTTTGGGGAGCTCCCTGAAGGTCCCTGGGGCTGAGGCTCCTCCTTCAGTAGGTCTTTAGGGTTCCAGACTCTGCTGCCGTTGCTGGTGAGTGGGCAGTGGACAGGGAAGGACGCTGTGGCCTCTGACTTAACCAGCAGGAGGGAGGAGAGGGGAAGGACAAGGTGAAGGTCCTCAGCCAGCCCTGGTCTAGACTTAGATGGTACCTCATCAAAGGCAAGCGGTATCCTTCCCGGGTATCCTGACCCTCACTACTGGCTATGGACAAGCAGCCAGCGTCTCTAAAGCCAGAAAGGAGGCTCGTGCCCTGGGATGGTGTGATCTGCGTCCCTCCCCACTCCGCTCCCCGCTCCCTGCCATCGGACACATCACAATCCTTGGCCCGATTCCTCCAGGTGCTGTTCAACATCACTTTCTCTATGAAGTCTCCCCTGCTCCTGTATCAATCCCCCTCTAGAAGGGCAGCCCCAGAAGGCGGGCTCAGGTCTTCCACGTCCCTGAGGAGCTCCTCTCTAAGCTCTGCAAGGCTTTCTGGGGGAAATAGTGACACAGCCACAAGGCCAATATGAGGGCAGCCTGAGCAAGATGATCGATCGGAGGCTGGAGGATTCCTGGGGAGGGAGGGGAGATCGGGAGGCCACACTCCACTTTCCAGTCCTCTGCTGCCTGGGCCCACCCACGCAGAGGTGGATGAAAGCGAGAGCCTGGGCCAGGAGCTCCCAGAGCCCACAGGCCTATCAGGGCCCACGCTTGCTGCGGGTCCCTGGGCAGGTGTCTTTCTCTTTCTGGGCCAGCCACTTCCTTCCCTTCCTTAGCAGGGGAGGGGAGGGGAGGGCTGGACTCAGAGCACAGAAGGCCGGCAGCCGGGCAGCTCTGGGGTGTGTGGGTGGCCAGAAGGGCATCTGCATCTGCTCTCTCTCTTCCTTCCTTCTTCTTCTAGCCAAACCTTCCATGTTGGCCGTGCCTGTCCCACCTCACCTCTCTCCCAGCAGGAAAACATGTCTCACACCAGGGCAACTGCTGGTCCTTGGGAAAGGGAATACAGTCAGGGTGGGATCAGGTCTCACTGGAGACATAGAATACAGACCTGAGATTCCAGATACACAGCTTCCTCGCCCTCAACCCAGACGATGGGGCCTACCCGGGATCCTCCCTGAGGCTCGCACCCCTGCACTGAGTGTGTCCTCAACACATGTGACATCCGCACTGCTCTAAAACCTTCAAGGTCCTCCCCCTCTAGGAAGCCTGCCAGGATTGCCCCAGTGCCCACCAATCCCCCTTCCCCATCTCTGACTGTCGACTTGTGCGAGCCTAATCTCTAAGCAGCCAGGGCTCCCTTCCTTCTCACCCCTGTCCCTTCAGGGCCGAAGAGGGGATTCCTGCGTAAGCAGGCAGAGCCCCATGGGAGACCCCTCCGGCTAGAGACCACTGAGCTTATGTGTTTGCATTTTAACACAACCAATGCTTCGGCACGTCTCTGGAACGGGGTTCTGGGAAGTGGGAGACCCCACTCCTCCCCACACAGTCAGGTTATGTGGGGTATCCCTTCTTCCCCTGTGCTGGCAGATGCCTTACTGCAGATGGCCCGGCTGTCCCCAGCAGGACACGGTGGGCACCTGAGCTCAAGGAGGCTGAGGCTGAGGCTGAGCCACACGGTGCTTAGTGGCCCTTCAGGAGGGAAATGGACCATGTCAAGGATGGAGGCAGCAGGACCCTCCTTTGCAGCCAAAAGGATCACAGGGACAGGCAGGAGGAGGTGCCAGAGTAGGGCAGACAGAAGGAGGGACAGGAGCAGGGAGACAGGGGATTTGGGGACAGAGGGAGTGAGGCAGAGGGGGAATGGAGAAGGGGGGAGGGAGAGACGGAGGGAGAGAGTTGGAGAGGAAAGATGTGGAGGCAGAGAGAGAAAATGAGAAAGACACAGAGACATACACACAGAGAGACAGAGAGAAGATACGCCCAGAGACAGACAGAACCACACACAGGAAAAAAGACATAGACAGAGAGACAACGAGAGACCCAGAGAAAGACGCACACAGAGATGGCTCAGAGGAGTGTGTGTGGAATGGGGGACGGTGGGAGGAACGTGGAATACAAGTGCCCATCTCTGGCCAAACTGCCGGCGGGCTAATCCACTTCCCTTCTCCCCACCAACAGGGATGAGATTTGCCCCAGATTAAACTGTGCATGGACATTTAGGATTGTTTCTGGCCACCCAGGACTTGAACCTGGGCTCGGGAACCCTGTGTGGAGGCAGAGGCTACCTCTCCCCCTTAGAGCCGAAACGCCAGATCCTCGCCTTCCCAGGCTGCCTCGTAGCCAGAGCTTGGACACGGACCTGGTGTCCCACATGACCCCCACTCACCTGATGCACCTACCCCAGGGAAGTAGTGAACTGGGGGTCCACAAAATGGGGACGGGGAGAAGGCCTCTCCAGGGACAACTGCAAGGAACTTAAGACACCAGGGCAGTGGTGGCAGCGAGGCTGTGGCCCATCATCTGGTGGCCAGGGCTGGTGGCCTTGGCAGGGCTGCTCAGGAAGAGGGGGGGTTCCCTCGCTGGGCCAGCTCTGTCCCATGTTCTTGGCTGGGGGCCCCAGGTCTAGTCTCCAGTCCATGCGGTGATCCCGTACGCTCCCCAGAGTCCTTTTGACAGAGCTCTTCTCTGCCGAAGCCAGCGGGGCTGCTGTCTGAGAGGCAGCAGAGCCCGAGCTTGAGTCCTTGTTCTGTTACAAGTCAAGTCACTGAACTGCTTTGTGCCTTGGATCCCCCATGTGTAACATGAGGATAATACTGTGTCACTGTCATCGGACGGACGTAAGGATTAGATGAGTTTAAACAACAGTGCAAACACGTGGAAGCCTGGCCATGGTGGTGCCAGCACGGGCTGTGTAGAGAACACTAGAGGATACTCGGACACATGGGTGCTTAACTCGGTTCTGCCACGCACTGGCACATGTGACTGTGCACAGGTTCCTTCCCTTCCCTTGGCCATTGCTGCGTCTGGAAATAGCTCTGGGTGAGACGAATCAAGGCTCAGACTCCGCCTCCCAAACTGGCTCCCTGTAGCTGTTCGCTAACACCACATTCTGAGACCCCTAAATGCCTCATCTCCACCTACAGTGCTCTCCTGGGCTCTCCACACCCTGCCTGGACATCTGCACACAGGTGCCCTTCTGTTCCTCAAAGCCAACCCATCCCCGACTGTGCTCCACAGTGTCCCGTGCGCCTGGTATCCTCCCTGGCTCCTCTTCCACCAGGTTGGGTCGGGTCAAGTTCAAGTGTGCACAGTGGCCCTTGCATCCCCGCCCTCCTTTGCTCCCAGCCTCCCTGCGCCTGGGCTGTGCAGCAGCCTCCTCACTGCTGCTCTCCCTCCAGAGGACCGGGTGCCCCGAAAGCTGAGCGCCTCTGCTCACAGTCACACCGCGGCGAAGCGCAGTGAAGCCACCTCCTTAACACCCTGCGTCACCTGACCTCCACCCTCTCTCCAGCTTCATTGGTTTTTTTTTCCCACTCCCTGTGCCCCAAACAACACTCTCACTTGTCCGAAGCACACGGCCCTGCCCATCTGCACACCTCTGCTCTCTTCCCCCTCTGCCTGGAAGGCCCCCCTATACCTATTACACACTCAGCTGCTAAAATCCCGCCTGTCCCCCAAAGTCCAGCTCAGAGGGCTACATCCTCCCTGATCCTCCAGGCTGTAGGCACGAGTTTTCTCTCTGTCCCTCTAAGCTCTCCTTGCCAACCACGACTCTCGTGGAGGCAGCATTGCCCCATGGTTGAGTGAGGGCTGTGGATTCTCCTGTCTGCACTGGGGCATGGGAGCTGATTGGAACCTTGAACAATACTCGCGTGTGTGGGCCTCAGTGTTCTCATCTGCACTATGGGCATAAAAGCAGTATCTCAGAGGGTGTGAGGACGACTGAGATTGTGGCTGCATGGCGCCATGGCTGCAAAGCTCCCCTGGTGGTAGCTGGCACCTGGAAAGTGACCGACACTTGACAGTTTTGTGGCAGATTCTCTGTGATTGGCTGAGTCGAAAGATCACAGAGACTAATGCCCAAGCAGCTACTTCCACCCGGGCAATTCCTACCCTCTGAAGAATGAGGTTGCAATGGGGGGTTGGCTGTAGCATAACAAAATTGGGGCACGAGGAGGAGCCAGACTCTTCCTCCTCTTCCTCCTCTTCCCCTAGGCTTCTCATGGGAGTCATTTTCCCGTGTCCTTCTCTTTAAAGGAAGGATCCCATTGAAAAGGCAAATGGAGAAGGAGGAAGCAGCATTGGTGAAGAAAGGGGAGGGAGGGAATCAATCTCAAATCTCACATTTCCATAGCCATTAGCAGCCTCTGCTCTTCCCACCTGGGCTGGCCTCAGCCCCAGGTACTGGTTAACGGCAGTGCTCCCTGCCCAGGCTAGGCAGCACTTCCTTCCAAATGAAGAAAAGTGTTCATCAGATACCAGGGGTAACTGGCACAACATTTACCAGCCTCAGTGGTGCCCTGACATTTTTTCAGCTTCTCATTTGGCTTGATTGATACGAGTGGTCGGGCACGTGTGGCCCCCCTGCCTTTGGGAAGTCTTCCCTGTGCCCCTGTTCCCATCGTCCTCTTGCTTCCCGCAGCAGGGCATTTATCACTAGTTGTTTTGTCTGTGGCAATTGCGAAGGTCTAAGGACAGTGCCAGTGCAGTGGCTGGCACACAGTAGGTGTTCAATAAATTGAATCATGCTGTGCTTGGCTGGGCTATGCAGAGGAGACCCAGGCCCTGCCCCAGGCAGGGGTAGGGTGTCCAGGCTGGCTCATGGGCCGTGGACTGGGGGGCTCCATCACCCCACTTCACCCTGGATGGCCTTTAATTCTGGGTCCCATCGGAATCAGGCACGCCGATCTCCACTGCCCCACCCCACACAGCTCACAGAATCCTAAAAATACAGTTGTAAAATGTCAGGACTCAGCTGGCGTAAGGAAGTCATTCCTTCTGCTTGCATGCCTCCTGGCTGGGGACTTCGCTTCCTTCCAGGGAGACCTGTGAGCTGTCTTAATCTCGGAGAGGAAGCGTGTCCTCAGACCACGCAGAAACCTTCCTCAGTCCTACCTCCAGCATCCCTTTCCGTTAGAGGCACCTCTGCTGCTGGGCTCGGTGGAGCAGTCTGCTCCCAGGGCCCACCAGAGCCCCGCCCCCCACTGGTGCAGCCAGGGGAGCGCGCTGGCATGAGACGCAGGCACCGCTGTCTTGCCTTCTAGCCAGCTCTCACCGTCAAGGCCTCAGCTTCTGAGAGCTTGGACAGGCATGCTGGTGCGCGTGTGCACGGGTGGTGGCGGTGGAGCTGGGCTACCATTCAGACAGACACGCAGAGAAGGCTTGTTAGGATGTTTCCAGGACGAGGGGATTCAGATACAGGGGCTCTTAAGGTGCTCTGCTGGTGGGGCAGGGCTGGAGATGTGAGGGGGTTCAGGGCGGGCCAGTGGTTGCTGCACCCACAGCCTCTCACAGACCAAACACCTGGCTCCCACCAGACCTTCCACAAAGCATAGACATAGGCGCCTGCACACACACACACACACACACACACACACACACACACACAGAACCCGTACTGAACAACCCATCCCGGAGGCTGCCCTTTTCCCCAGAGAGTGCCAAGCCAGTGTGTGATTTGCCAGGAGGTAGGAAGGTGCGGGCTGCTCTCCCTGGGAGGTGGCGGTGGTCCTGAGTCAGACTCCACTCATTACCTGGGGCGCAGAGGTAATGCCGCCCCCAGCCCCTGACTCACCGCCCAGCGGGCCAGCCCCAGGACATCTATCCGGTTGGGGAAGAGACAACACCCTGGACCCTCTGATTCCCCAGCGTCTGTGCCCCGCGTGCCCCTGCCCCAACACATGCGCGCACCCCATCTTTCCTGCTCTCCTCTCCAGCAGTAAAGAGCTTGATCTCCCTCGGGGGTTGGGGACCGAGCACATCTGTCTGAGCTGGGGTGCGGGGAGCATTGCCTAAACAAAGAGAGGAAGCCCTAACGGAACTTCAGGTCCCCAGAGCATGCTCTGCGGGAGAGAGGTTTGCCCTCAGAGGAGGAAGTATTTCCTTCTCCCCTTTCTGCGCTCCAACGGCAGGAGCAGGGCGTTGTGGGCAAATCGCTGCTTTACTGAGGTTATAGGCTATGTTCGGGTAGGGGCAGAAGGCGCTTCCCCAGTATTATAAGGGGTCTTTAATGGCAGTGGCAAGCCGGTACCGCGGGCCCTCAGCAGGTCTCTGGCGCTGGGTCCGGAACCTGTCCTGCTCTCTAAACCGCCCTCCTGGGAGGCTGGCCGCGGGCGAGGGCGGGGGTGGGGGCACTCACGGGTCGTGTTGTATTTGATGCCGTTGAAGTACTCCGGACACGGCCTCTCCACGAGGGCTCCGGCCGCGCTCTGGGGCCAGCACGTCCCGATCTGGTCCAAGGTCGTGTTGCAGTAGGAGTAGGGACCTGCCGACGGGAGAGAGCGGAGCGGGGCTCAGAGGGGTCGCCGGGGGCGTGGGGCGCCGCGGGACGAGGTGCGCGGGGCGCTCGGAGCGCGGGGTCGGGGCGCACAGAGCGCGCAAGGGAAGGAGCCCCGCCAGCGCTGTCCGCTCGCCTGCCGCCTACCCTCGGGGTCCGGGGGCGGCCCCCAGCCGTCCAGGAGCAGCTCTTCGGCCAGAGCCAGGCTGCAGTTGGCCTCCAGCAGGCTGTGGAGCAGTGCCGCGTCCATCGCGCCCGGAGCCGCGCGCGGAGAGGCAGTGGGACTGCGCGCCCGGCGTGGCTGCGAGGGAGTGGCTGCGAGAGTGAGCGACCGGGACAGCGCGGGGTTCTGGCTCTTGCCGGCCCAGCCCCGACCTGCCGGGCAGCCTCCGGGCGCTGCGCCCGATCCCAGAGCTGCCAAGTCGGGACCTTCCCGGGGAGAAGCCGCGGAGCGCACGGAGCTGCGGGTCCACCCGCTCCGCCGCGGCCAATGGCGCCGCCAGGGGGCGGGGCCGGCGGCTCCACCGCGCGGGGCTCGGTCTCCAGCCTCCCGGCCCCCAGCCCTGCCCAGAGCCCGCCTGCTCAGGTCTCGGCTCTTTTCCACCCGCGAGGTCCAGAGGAGGGCGGCGGAGCTGGAGAGCGTGGGCCTGGGGTGACGGAGTGCCTGCCCCATGCGAGGATCGCATGCTCCCGGGCTGCAGGGGGCGGCACAGCGCACCCACCCTCTGACCTGCCCCAGGAACCCACTGCCGCCTCCCTAACCGAGGGACAGCTGCTAGTGAAAGTTGGGTCTCCCTGACAGAGGACACTGGAGGGAGGCAGGGGACCAAGAGTCCACGGGCAGATGTGCGCACTTAGAAAAGCCCCTGTAGCCTCTGGAAGGAAAGGATTGGGAAGGCCACAGCAGAGTCTATGGAGGTCAAGTGGCCTGAATGGGCTGAAGACCTGCACCAGGCACGGGAGCTGGAATGGAGAGAGATTTCAAAGGGAAAACCAGACCGGTGAGGGGGTACTGGAGAGGGCGTGGTGGGTGGCTTTGAGCAGGAGCCAGGACATAGGCTAACACCAGGTCTCCCACTTGGGTGACTGGGGGAGTGGCATTGCCGTTTAAAGAAATGGGGGACGTTTTGGGGAGCAACTGGTTGACATTATCTGGAAGACCTTTAAACACCCAGGTCTTAGTGCCCTGGGCACCAGAAAGAATACAATAAGAAATGAGAATGTGTGGCTCTTCTGCCAGGCTTGGGCAGGGCCACCTGATGCTGGTTTCCATTCCATGGGGGGGGGGAGGGGAATCAGGCCCCACAGTAGGTGTGAAGGAGCTGAAAACCTTTATGGGGAGTTTGCTCAGGGCCCCTCAGGACTGCTTGGTCATTTGTTTCGGCTGCACCCTCAGAATGCCCAGGGTGGGCTGCTGCCCATGCCTGCTGAGTGGGGGACTCAGGCTGGGATCTGGTCCTGCCTCTGTCTGTACTCTCCCTGCCATGCTACCCCTCTCTTCTGGGGCTTTCTCTGTCAATGCGATGTCCTCCACGGCCCCTCCCAGCTCCGACAGTCTCTGGTTCTGAGTTATGGATGCAAAGCCTGGGGAGGACGTATG
This sequence comes from Mirza zaza, assembly GCA_008750895.1. Lineage (NCBI taxonomy): Eukaryota > Metazoa > Chordata > Mammalia > Primates > Cheirogaleidae > Mirza > Mirza zaza. The sequence continues at coordinate 205,982 of VSMD01037024.1, forward strand.
CCTGTGTGTATGTCGTGAGTTTCTATCTTTAGAGGGCAGGGGGAGCTGGGACTTAGTCCCAGGAGCCAGTCCTGCTGCCCTGCCAGCCTCCACCGAAACCAAAGCTGCCAGGGACGGCTGAAACCACCTGAACTAGCAGCATGCCCTGAGCAGGGAGAAGCGAAGAGGCAGGCCAGGCTGCCTTTGTGTGCTCCAATCTCTACAGCCTCCACATTAATGCTGCTGTCACTGCCCAGGCAAAGAAGTGAGACAGTGAGCGAAAGAGTGAGAGAGCAGTAAGACCAGGGCTGAGCTCTGGAATCTCTCCAGGCCGGGCCTGCTGACTGGCAGGTACACGGTACAGAGCAGCCAGCCAGGTCTGCCCTCTGCCTCCTGAATGGGCAGTGAGAGCCCCTGGCTCTGCCCTGGGCATCTGCAGAGAGGCAGAGTCCCTTGGTCTTTATAATACCCAGTGCCAGAGCAGGGCAGGATAGGTTGAGTCCCAACCCCAGCCCTAGGCAGAGTCCTGCCCAGCAGGGTCCCGCACAGGCCAGACTGTGGCTGGCTGGGTCAGCCCATGTCTTCACCGGGCAACGGGCTCCTTCATGTACCAAGGAGGGCCCTGCACATGCCTCGTCACAGCACAGGGAAAGGGAGAAATCAAGTTAAGTTATTAACTTTTCTCGTTGCCAGAGTCACTGTCTAGGGCAGCGGTCCCCAACATTTTCGGCATCAGGGACCAATTTCATGGAAAACAATTTTTCTATGGATGGGGAAAGGGGGTAGGGGTGGAACCCAGAGGGAGGGGGAAATGGGAGGCAGAGGGGAGGTGGAGGGCGAGGTGGGTGGGGGAGGCAGAGCTCAGGCCCTGATGCCTGGTAGGCCCTGTTTTCCTAACAGGCCATGGACTGGTTCCAGGCAATGGCCTGGGGGTTGGGGACTGGAGGCCTAGGGGATGCAGCTATCTCAGAAGGTGGTGAGCACCTAGTGGCTGGAGGCCAAGGACTTCTCATCTCACATGAAGAGCTCTGTAGAGCAAAGGGTTGGCCCGGGAGGCCTGGATTGCCTTCAGTTGGGAGAACACGTAACGGAGGTTTTTCTGGGAAGTGGCCATTTTGGTGGCAGAGCCCAAAGGCCATTCTGTATCCCAAATGGTCAGTTGGGGCCTGACTAAAGATCCACAGACCCAAGGTCCCCTGGTTTCCAGGATGTGGGGCCATTTCTTCATGGGTCTTCTTATTATAGGCACAGTTGTCTGTTATTCTAGACGTGATGGAGGGGAAACTGGGAAAGGTAGCCGTTTTGGAACAAATTGATTTTACAGCTCACTTTTTTTTTTTTTTATCTTTCAGTTATTTAATTAGGTTCTTTGTAAAAATTTAGAATACCAATCTGTGAGGATAAATTCCATTTGTCAGGGCAAACAGAGATCGCAGATAGCCCTGGAACTGAGGAATTGCCTTGATTTTTGGTAAAATTTGAGAGTCCACAGCTTTCTGATCCACTTTGCGCTGTTCTGTAATCTCATATTTCTCCTTTTCTGTGTCGAAGATCTCACCCTCCTGGTGTCTGGGCTTCTGCAGTTTCTTCTTCTTGAAGTAACCATTGGTGAGATGCTTAGGGATGTTCACATTGCTGATATCAATTTTTGTGGTGGTGGCGATGACAAATTTCTGGTGTGTCCTTCGCAGAGGAACTCGATTAAGGGACAGAGGTCCAGTCACAAGTAACAAGCCACTGCCCAGTTGCTTCAGGAAAACCACTCTCTTGCCTCTGTGGCGTCCGGTGAGGATGATGAGGATGGTCCCGGGAGTGATGCTAGCTCGCAGTCTTCTCACGTGTTGGCTAAACGGTTTTTTGCCGTGGCCCAACAGCTTTCGAGGCACATCTTTGGTTGGATAGTACCTAGGCATTTTGCGAAGTTTAACCACACGAGTGCCACCATTCTTGTCACCACCAACTGGTTTTGTAACAGTGGCGAGGACCTTCTCCTTCTTTTTCTTTTCAACCTTGGATTTAGCCACTGAGTATTTCCTCTTGTACATGGCCTTCCTAGAGTACATAGCAGATCGGGAATATCTGCCGATCCCTCTGACGAGAACAGGATTTTGGCTGCAGTGTGGCTTCCCCTTCTTAACCTTTTTAGCCTTGAGGTTAGCCTTTTTCACTTTGCCACCGGCATCAGCCTTCTTGGCATCAGCCTTTTTGGCATCAGCCTTCTTGGCTTCAGGTTTCTTCTCTTTAGTGTCCGGCTTCTTCTCAACTTTTTCACCCACCATCTTGCAAGATGGGAAAGAGCTACAGCTCACTTTAATGTTTGCAAAAAGGTAAATGAGGAAGAAATTGGGAAGCACCAAAACTTTCCTCAATTAGATTAAATCCAACTACAAATAAATAAGATGGGCCTTTTTGCTAACTAAAGAGACAGAGGTAGATGGGAGACCCCAGACACCAAGGTTGCTGGATTTTCCATTGTCTTTGACTCCCTGGGGACAGGGCCAGTCCTGTTCACTAACCTGTCCCCAGCACCCACTGGAATGCTCTAGGTTTGGGCTCAGCTAATCACTATGAATGAACAAATGCTTTGGCAGCAGGGCTGGGGAAATCTAGGTCCCTGTTTCTTGTGCCAAGGCTCTCTTGCCACTTGCCCAGCCCTGGTGTGTGTGTGTGTGTGTGCGCGTGTGTTGGACTGGAGAGTTATTTCAATGGGTCTCCCATTCTGATCCTTATATTGTCTAAGGACAGAATCAATGGTATGCCTCACTATGTATGCCCTGTTATTTCTTAAATGTATGTAGAGAGGCTCTGTGATGAATAAGATAGAAATAGTCTATTTAAAGCCTGCCTGAAGTCATAATTGCTCTCACGATTGTGTGTATTTTTCCCTTTATTTGGACCTCAGGGGCACACAACTGAATTGATCATCATCTTTGATTCATAACCCTTTGTCATCATTAGCTCATACACGGCCTAACTTTGTTTTATTTTAGTCTTTTCTTTTACAGAAGTTTGTCTGTAGTAGTAAATGTAATTTACTACTCAATCGGAAACTAGATCATTACTAATCACTTATGTATTTATTTCTATACTCTTTCCCCAGAGGGAATATCCCCTTGCATATTACATTTGTCATTATCTTGCTCTTATTTTTAGTTTTTTCACAGGTATGAATATCTAAACAATTAGTGTTTAGCTTTATTTGGCTTTGAATTTTATGTTAGTCATTATGCACTTTCTCAATCAGGGGACACTAAAAAGGGGATACTACCACGTGGGGACTTGAGAAACAATTTCTGCAGGCCACAGAGCTTCCTGACAGCCTCTGCGTCCACCTCGGGGGCCTGGTTAATGAAGGATGATGCGTCCCCACAGTGGCTGCTAGGCACTGTCACCAGCCATGTGGGGGATGAGCATTTAATGACACGAGGAAATGCTCACACCGAGTCTTAAGAGGAGAAAGCGGGTTACAAAACTGTGGACACAGTATCATCCTAGTTTGATAAAAAAAAAATAAAAAAACAATCAACCATGAGGCTCAGTGGATCCATAAACTCCTGGGCAATATAAGATATAAAAATTCCTGGGTTGTAGCAGAGTGAGCACTTATTGTCTTCTTTGCTTTAAAAATTTTTTTCTCTAAAATTTTATATAAACCATACAGATCCCTTTTGTAAACAGATGCATGCTATTAGAAGTTGCATTTGGAGAAGTTGGGACCCTATCCGCTAGACCCAGAGGGGGGGCGAGGGGGGGGGGCCTCGGGGCTGCCATCTGCCAGAAAACAGGAAAGGGTCTGTGCTGGCTGCTAGAGGGCAGGGGAGCGGAGGGCAGGGAGGAGGCAGGGGGTCTGCTGATGAGCAGGGTTGCCGCTGAGGCAGACAGTCTGGGGGTCTCTGTGGTCTCTTGTTCAAAGCTTCACAGTGAGCCTTCCAGGTAGACTTAGACCCATTTTTACCAGATGAGGAAACTGTGTCAGATGTTGTTATGGGCTGAACTTTGTCCCCCTACAATTCATGCACTGAAGTCCTAACCCCCAATATCTCAGAATGTGGCCTAACAAAATTAAGGTAATTGGGTTAGTGGGCCCTGATCCAATAAGTGTCTTTCTAAGAAGAGGAGATCAGGACACACCCAGAGAGGAGACGGCCATCTGCAAGCCCAGGAGAGAGGCCTCAGAAGGAACCAATCCTGCTGACACTTGGATCTTGCACTTAAAGCCTCCAAGATGGTGAGAAAATAAATTCCTGTGGTTTAAGCCACACAGTCTGTGGTACTTAGTTACAGCAGCCCCAGGAAACTAACACCGATGGGTTAGGTGACTCGTCCAGGGTCACACGGCTGCTAGGTAGAGGAGTTGGGGTCCAGACTGGGGTCCCTGGGACCCCAGCCCCTGAGCTTCGGCCCCACCACAAGGGGCAGCAGAGGCTTTCTCTCCAGAGCCCGACTCAGGGGCGGCTGGGTGCCAGCACCCTTACCTCCTGGTACCCTAGCAGCGGCCCCAGGCACCAGCGAGGGTTCCTCTCCACACTCCCCACTCCCCACCTGCCACTCCCCAGGTGGATGCGGACCTGGGGAGGCCAGGACACTGGGTGGGGCCCTGGAGACCTCTCTCTGGAGTCTGAGAGTCCCGGGCTCTGGGCAGCTCTGCACAGCTGCCTTTGACTGTGCACCAGCTGCAGGGAAACGGACAGTCAGGGCTGGCTACTGCTTTGCAGATCCTTCTCTGGAGGTGACACCTGTAGCCACGGCAACCGGAGACTGTTTTACACCTTCTGCTGGCCTCCCCAAGTTTGAAAACAGAGGGGTCGCCCCCTCCCTGGACTCCTGACGTCCTTAGAGTAGCGATGCAGGAGCTGGGAGCCGGAGGCGGACTCCCAGCTAAGTGCTTCTCACCAGGGGCGGCCTGAGCCCTGAATGGGGAGGGGCCTGCCCAAGGCCCCCCAGCAAGGCAGAAACCAAAGCAGGCGGGGAAGCCAGTGCTCCATCCACCACCCCGCTGAGCTTGGGCTGGCCCAGGGGAGCCTCTTCCTTGCCCTAACCCTGGCCCTGGGGCCCAGGCTCCTCTCCTGGGTCTGCCGCAGGGTGGTGGTGGTGTGTTCCTACCTGAGAGGTTGGCGAGGGTCGTGACTGCGTGGCAGTACTGCTCCAGCAGTGCCCACAGGGGCTGGTCTTTGGGTGCCTGGCTCGGCCCGGCAGCCTAGGGGACAGCAGGGGATGAGGGTCAGAGGTCAGGCCCAGGCTAGCCACTGATAGCACCTGTCTGCCCACCGGCCCTGTCCTGTCATTCATTCCTTTCTCCTCTTTGTACAGAGGGGGAGACCAAGGAGGGAACTTGCTCACGGCCAGATGGAGCAACAGCAGCCTGGCCTAGACCCGGGAGAGGCTCGGCTGTGGGCCGGGGCGGCATTGCCTCTGAGGCCGGAGCCTGCTCTGTCCGCCCCTTGGCCCTCAAGGCCGCCTCCTCCTCAGGACGGGATGTGCCCCTGTGATGGGTCCACATCCTTCTGTCAGCAAAGGGGGGAGGGATGGGGGCCAACCAGCTGTTCATTCGCCCGATAAATATTTGTAGAATGCCTACTGCATGCCAGGCCCTAGCAGGGGACCCAATGGGTATACCCAGGTTAGTCCCTGGCCAGGCAGGGGCCCCCCATACTTAGAAGGTGCAGAAGGGAGGGGAACAGAGTGCATGATTTAACTTTGTTTCCCTGCCACTCAGGTAAACAGGCACTTACAACCAAGGACACTAGGTTGGTACAAGGGAAAGACACCTAACCTGGACTCGGGAATACAGGGAAGGCTTCCTGGAAGAGGTGGCACTTTGGGGCAACCAGCGTATGAGTAGGGAAGAGAAGGGACTACAGTGCCAGTTTGGGCACCCACCAGGGAACAGATGTGATTGTTGCAACAATGACAGTTCCATCTGAAAGGTAGAAAGCACTCGGGGCCACATCTCCTGAAGAATCATCAGAGTGGGTGCTGGGTGTGCCGGGATCAAGCAGATGTGGTCATGTCCCCCCTTGAGGGGACCATCTTCTGGTAGGAGAAATCAACGAGTGACCGGCTTTTCAGCATGCACGATCTACTGGGGAGGGCTGGGGTGGCATCATGGAAGAGGTCATGCTGATGTGGGCTGTGAAGGGTGAGTAGGAGTTTGCCCAGCAGGCAAGGGTGGCGCCAGGAAGGGTGCTGGAGATAGCAACCACAGCATGTGCAAGGGCAGAGAGGCAGGAAGATGCATGGAGTGCATGACAGCAACGCAATCTAAAATTCTGACCCTTGTCCCCCATTCCTCCAACGACCACTGCTTTGCCTGCTCTGTGGCCAGCGTGCGTGTGAGTGCATAGACGTGTGTGTGACTCTTGCACCTTCCACCCCCGACCCTGATGTTCCTGATTCTGGGATTCCATAGGGCACTAATTGGCAGCCCCTCCTCTTTCTCCTGCCTGTCAGATGTTCTCTCCCTGGCAGCTGGGTCAATGTTTGCCCTAGGATGTCCCCGAGGGCCAAAGCCCAACAGCCCTCAAACATCACGTTCCCCACGTCGGCCTCAGTCCATTTCCTGTGCTGGGACCGGAGGCTGCACGCTCAGCCTCACCACGCTGGCCTGGAGCTTCTGATTAATGACCCCACCTGGTCGGATGGGAGCCTAGGGCAGGGCACAGACACCGACAGGCACTTACTGCATCTGCGTTCTGCCAACTCTCACCCACAATGCTGAGTGAGGAGGGAAATGCATGGGGCAGGGCTGTGTGTTGTGCTGTGTGTGCATGCTGTGTGTATTTGTGTGCATGCTGTGTGTGTGTGTATGTGTATGTGTGTGTGTGTGTGTGTATCTTGGGACAGTGAGGGCCTCCAGAGCTGTCATCGGGAATCCTGGCCTCTTGGCCTACAGAGCAAAGCTGGGGGACCATGGTCTTGCTGTTCACATATCTTTAGCGCTGGCTTCTTTGGCGTCGGGGAGGCCTTGCTGTCCCAGAGAGCCACGTGCCGGAGTTAGGAGGTCTGGGGAAAAGAGGGAACATTCTGGGATCTGGGGAGAGTGAGGGCTCTAGGCCTGGCCCGTCACTCCCTTCACTGCCCCCAACCCCTTGATTGAGAAGCAGCTGATGATGCCCTCCCTGGAAGGGACAAGTCCCCAGTGAATCCCAGGCTCTGGGATTGGGATTTGGCTCTGGAGGTCTGGGTGGCGGCAATGCTCAACCCAGAAGCACGTGGTGTCCATGTTGAACCCTCAGGCAGACACAGACTTTGCATCTTAGACACCAGCTCCTTCTCTCGACACCCTCAGGCTGCGACATTCATAGCCTCATCACTGCGGTGATCTCCTGTTTGACCTTACTGGGGGTCTGACACGTGGCTCTGAGCCCACAGTGAGCAGGGTCAGGGCCAGGACTCAGGGCATGGGGGGCTGCCCTTGCCTCCGAGGTCGTGGTCTCAGGCCGTGGCTGAGCCTTCACACTCAGCAAAGCACGTTGTGGGGGGCCGGGCATGGGGACACCGTGCTCAGCACCCATGCGTGCCGTTCCGGCCTGGGCAGAATTCAGGATGGGCGGGTCGGATGTGATTTCTGGAGTAACTATCAGATCTTGGCTTCTTCTCTTGTAGCTTCTATGCTGGCCCAAAAAGCTGGCACAGCCAAAGATATTTGTTCTCTTCAAGGGGTTTGTTGGGTGGATTTGACTCAGTTCGAACCCATGAAATGCCCTGCAGGTGCCTATTTTGAGCAGAGCCCCTGGCGGCGGTGCTGGGTGGGCAGGGAGGAGGGGAAAGGCTGCTGTTCCCAGGAAGCATGTGGTGTGGTGGGCCGGGGCAGGCAGGGCCATGTCACGAGTGATCCCATTCCCAGGCCTGTGAGATGAGCTCTCAGAGAAGACAGAGTGCAGGTGTCCCTGTGCTCGGCACTGTGGGAGCTGCTTAGCCGTGGCCTTGGCACAGCTACTTCACTTTTCTGAGCCTTAGTCCCCTCATCTTTAAAATGTGGGTGGTACAAACCTATAGGCTTTTTGTGTGCATTAAACAAATTGCTGTATGTCAAGACATGTGCTAAATGGTAGCTCTTGGCAAGGACTTCAGGAGAGGAAGAGTTAGAGAGCGGGAAGGGCTCAAGCTCCATTGCAGGGCCCTTCCCTTCTAGAGAAGCTCCTGGAAACCTGTGCCCTTCCCTCCCCATCTCTCCAGTGTGGACCTCCCTGGGCTCTCAGCATCCTCGCTGTGGACATGGGGCCCCTGAAGACGCACCCTCTACCTCCGTCACCGAGCTCAGCGCTCAGCAGTGCTCGGGGCACGCCTGCTGAGGAGACTGCAGGCTCCCTGCAGGACCGGGCATTGGAACTGAGTCCAAATGTGCAGAAGGCCGTACGCAGGGTGGGTGCCGGGAAGGGGAGAAAGCAGACCCAGGGGCAGGGGCTGAGTGTGCAAAGCCTCAGAGGCAGGAGAGCACAGGGCCTGTGTGGGAAACAGCAGCGTCTGGTTTGGGGGTGCCAACAGACAGGGGAGGGAGACAGGTGGGAAGGGGACATTTCTTTATGTGAAGACAGCACTTACTACGTTGGCTCTAAAAGCCTTAGAGTCCAGGCGTCCTTAAACTACGGCCCGTGGGCCACATGCGGGTGCTTTTGCCCATTTGTTTTTTTACTTCAAAATAAGATATGTGCAGTGTGCATAGGAATTTGTTCATAGATATTTTAAACTATAGCCCAGCCCTCCAACGGTCTGAGGGACAGTGAACTGGCCCCCTGTTTAAAAAGTTTGAGGACCCCTGCCTTAGACAAAACAGCTGATTTAATCCTCACAGTAGCTTCTGAGGGAGCTGTGAATAACCCCATTTTATAGATGAGGCAAGTGAGGCCCAGGGAAGTGAACTCACCTACCGAGGCCACACAGCAGGTGAGGGCAGGGGCAGAAGTCAGGTGCAGACAGTGCAGTAGAAGATGGCTTGGCCAGGTACACGTGGGAAGAGCTGGTCTGGGTGAGCAAGTGGAGGCTTGTGGGCCCCCATGCTGAGTGGACCCTAGCCCTGGACAGGGTGTCTGTGGAGCTCGGTGATGGGGGGGTGCTCTGGCGAGAAGCCCCTCTCTTGCCCCAGGGGAGTAGAGAGCTGATCGTGGAAGGTTGACCCAGCAGGCCACACTGGGCCTTGCACCAGGGAGATGAGAAATTTGGATTCTCCAGCCTCTGAGCCCTCTGCAGACCCTACTGTGATGTAATCACATGTATTTGGTCTTGGTCCCCAGTGCCTGACACAGAGCTCCTGAAACCCTTGTAATTTCCTGGGTGACAGGAGCACATTTTGTTCTAATGAGATGACTCCTAGTGGGCTCCGGGATGGGGCTAGCCGGGAGTGGAAGGTTGGGGCTCAGCGCCACCCCACCCATGCAGGGCAGGGAGAGGCCTGGAGACTGAGTTCATAACCGCTCCTGCCTGAGCCTCCATAAACACCCTCAAAGGCGGATTCGGTCACTTGTGGGTTGGGTTGGACGTGCTCACCGGGACGTCGGGTTGGGTTGGGTTGGGTTGGGTTGGGTTGGGTTGGGTCGGTGCTTACCGGGACGTGCGGGGAGGGTGGCACCCAGAGAGGGCATGGGACCCCCCCCAGCCCTCCCATGCCGTGCTCCCTGTACCGCTTCACCTGCCTGTGCGTCCGTATCCTTCCTCCCATCCTTCATAATAAACCCGTGAACCTAGGTACGGCTTCTCCTGAGTTTTGCAAACCTGGAGAGCAGGTCTCGGGAACCTTGGATTTACAGCCTGTCGGCTGGAAGATCCGGGAGCCTGGACTTGTGATCGGTCCCTGGAGTGGGGGCCGTCTTGTGGGACGAGCCTTTACCTGGGGGGTCCGATGCCAACTCCAGGTAGATAGTGTCAGAATTGAACTGAACTGGAGGACACCCAGTTGGTGTCCCCGGAGAAGTGGCGAATGGGCTGGTGCAGGAAGACCCTGCACATTTGGTGTCAGAGCTGTGTGAGAGTGTAGGGAAGAAACCCTTTTCATTTCATCATTATTCTCTTTCCGGAGGGGGACATCTTAGACCTGTGTACTGATGAGCTCTTGGCTGTCGCAGGGGCAGGAATCCGGCCAAGAGGGCCCAGGGTCCACATCTGTGTCCCCAGTTCCCAGTCCAGGGCCTGGCACATAGCAGGTGCTCGATGAATGTTTGTTGACTGACTGACTGGATTCGTGGATGAATGAGACCATGGTGCCCTCAGCCAGGTAGAGCTACACCCTCACCCCTAATTCCGGGAGCTCAGGTTGTGGGCTTTTCCTGCTTGCCATCTTTCTTCTCTCTGAATTTCACCCGTGTGAGGGCCCAGGCCCTGGTTCGGGCCTCTGTGCACTGGCATGGGAAGCCCTCACCTTAGCGCAGGGCAGGGCAGAGGCCCTGGCTAGGGGAGGAGGCAGCGGGTCGGAGCCAAGACTCCAGCTGCTCTTCCTCCAGCTTGGGCCCTGTGCCCCAGGGGCCAGACAGCCCTCAAAGGTGCCACCTCCCTGGAGCCAGGGGGTCTGGCCCAGCCTAGTGTTCCCTCCTAGGCCTGGCGACAGAGCGTCCATCTAAATTTAGCCCTCAGTCTAAGCTGGGGAGATTTACAGGCCCACAGGTCCTGGGCCCGGGCTGCCAGTGACCCGAGGAGAATAGGGGCGAGCTCCCTCCTGCCCCTCCCGCGGCTGCCCAAGGGCAGAGAAGGACTCAGGCAGGGGAGGGCGTCCCACACTGTGCTTCCATTCAGTGGTTCTGCTGGAGTCTGAGCTCAGGCCCTGCCCCTCAGGGAGCACTTAGCTAGAGGAAGGAGGAATAGGAGAGGGAAGGGGAGGAGGGGGAGGAGGAATGATGAGGAGGAGGAAGAGGGAGGAGAGGAAGGAGGACAGGGGAGAAGGAGGAGGGGGGATAATTGGGAGGGGGAGATGGAGAGTGGAGAATGGGGAAGAAAAGCAAGAGAGAGAACAGGGAGGAGGGAAGGGAGGAGGGTGTGGGGAGGTGGAGGGCTGAGAAGAAGGGGCAGGAGGCAGAGTCTGGGCCCTGCACCACTCCCTGTGGGGCATTAAGGAGAGCCAGGACTGGCCAAGGAGAGGGTGAGGGATTAGAAGCCACGTGAAGGAAGCAGGTAGTAGTTCCTGGAGTGGCTGGGCATGTTTCCTGGCAAGAGGGACTTCAGAAACTCAGTTCTAACTTATAGGATGGTGGACCTCCAGCTAGGACCCCACCCATGAGTCCTTGCTCCCACCAGGCCTCTTCCTTCCTGTCCCAGTTCAGCCCTAGCTCCCTGGGGGACATGTCCAGGCCCCTCCTCATTCTCTGCTCTCTCTGGTCTCTGAAAGCCTATTGCTCCCTTCCCCTCACCCCTCTCCCCTCACCTGTGCCACGCCCTGGGCCCTGAACACAGGGGGAGGGGGAAGGAGGAGGGGGTGAAGGGGGGCTCTCAGCCCAGTAAAGGAGGGGGGCAGCTGGCCAGCAGGGGTCCTAGGCTGCTTGGCCTAAAATTATCTCCTCAATTATCAATTCATCTAATGTCCAGTTTGCCTAAACGTCACCTTCTTCTGATTTGTTTTGACATCTGTCTGAATTTTACAAAAAATAGCTTGACATTAAAACAAAATAGCATTACAATTAAATTTTTGTTAAGGGAAGAGAATCTGGAGTCAGCCTGGCTGGTTAGAACCTGGGCGCTGAGTGACCTTGTGGGCACAGGACCTCACGTCTGTGACCTCATCTGCAGAAAGGACGGTGTTAACTCACAGGGCAGGTGCGAACCTTACAACAGGTGAGGTATGTCAGTACGGACTGGGGGTTGTAGCTATCAATCAAGATAAACAAAATAAGCTTATTAAATTAATCTATCCTCTGCCCCTGTGGATTTGAAATGCCATCTTAAAAAATTAGAATTTTGAGTAAAGCGACTTTATATAAATTGGCTGAGGAATCCTTAAAATTGTTAAAATGAAATAAAGTAGAAAATGACAGCTAAGAGGATACAGAATAGTCCTGTAATTCACAAAGTGCTGTAAATTTGAGACTAGGAATCCTAAATTAAGTAGACCGTGCCCTCAGACAGATTGTTTTTTTTTTAAAAAAATACTTAAACACCAACAAAATGGCAAAAACAGAGAGACTAAATTAGATGATTAGGCTAGAACACACTCAGCAGGGAAGTGAATTTTTTGGAAAAGTCACTAGATGCATTAGCTTCTGGCAAATGGCCCTTGAGCCCCTGGCCCCACAGGCCCTGCAAGACTCTGGGGTGTGTGTGTGTGTGTGTGTTGGGGTCAGGGTGGCCTTGGTCTATGGTGGGTGCTGGGCAGGGAAGGCCAGGGCCTTCTCTGTGTTTCCCCCTCTCTTTGCTGAGCCTTCTGGGGCAGGTGGCCCCACCGGAAGCCAGGACCTGGGGCCAGAGGTCCTGAGCCACCTGAGCCCTTGGGGGGGATATCTCGCTGCCTGAAGTTCTGAGGAGCTGGACCCAGCCTGGAGGGGCTGGCGGGCTCCTGAGGTCATCACAGAGAGGGAGGCAAGTAGCACTGCTTAGCTTCTCTGAGCCTCTCTGTTTCCTGTCTACACATAAATGTCCCCACCTTCCCAGCGTCTGAGTAAGGCACTTAGCACGCCACCGCTGCTGACACACAGGACAGCCACAGGATTACAGTACTGCCTCCCAAGCCCCTTCCCAAAGGCCTCCAAGGGGGACCTGGAGCACCAGGGTCTCTCAGTGTGCGCTGGCCCAGGGTGTCCTGTCACCCAAATCCACCAGCTGGAACTTTTACAACCGCAAATCAGATCAGGCCCCTCCCTGGCTTAGAGAGCTCTCCATGCCTTCCGGATAAAAATCAGATCCCTGGGGGTGGGGGTGGGGTTGGGGGTGGGGGATGTACCAGAGCTCTGCCGCCTCCCACTGCTCTCTGCTCAGGGCTGGGCCCTGGGGCCTTTCCCCTGCTGGCTGGACCAACCCAGCCAGGCAGCCCCTGCTGTCCTGCCCCCTCCCGCCACTGCCCCCATCCTGTCAAGGGCTCTCACACTTGCACACACTCTAAGTCCCAATGAACAGAGTTTAAATACACACATTTCTTTCCTGCCAGGTCCTGGGCTTTAAACTCCATGAGGGCTGGAGCCTGGGGATGTTCCCAGCCTGAGTTCTCACTGAGGTACTCCGTAAACACTGGTCGAGTAAAGGAGATGGCTGGAAGCCGGGCCCCTCCTGGGCTGCCTTCCCTCCCCACTGTCTGCGCCTGGTCTCATAGTCTCATTTCACAGCGAGTACAAGTTTCAGGATTGTTGGCCAAGGACCCAGAAATAAATCCCATTACCAGGAAGGCCCAGCGTGAGGCAGGCTGGGCTTTGGGGTCAGAAAGACCAAGGGTTAGTGACTCTCCAGCTGGGGACTTGTTGAGTGACTTTGGGCAATAACTAGTCTCGTCTTACTCTGGGATCCTGGGGAGAGGTAGGAGCAGGGCCTGGGCTGACTCCAAGGGAAGCTGAGCCCACAGTGTTGCCTCCGAGGAGCCCAGGGCCCCTCCCCTAGACCCTCTACCTGGCCCGGCTCTGGAGCAGCAACCGGAAGGTCCCTCCCTCCAGCTAGCTTGGGTGGCTGGCAGCACGGGCAGCAGAGGGAAGGTCTGACGGGCAGCCCTTGCCTGACACCTGGTTCTCTTGGGAGACACCCATCCTGGGAATGAGAGGGAGGGGGCAAGCGTTCAAAGCCAGGATGTCTGGGGGCGGGGGTGGATGGTGAACCCACCCCACAACCTCCACAGACCCCAAATGCAGTCTACAATGTCATTCAAAGGACCCTGCAGGTCTAGGAGCCATCTCAGCATGGTTCCTACCTCCCAGCCCCTCCTCCACCTGGCCAGGCCCCCAGCAGGGCAGGGCCCCTGAGGTCTTCATGCTCTGTCCGTGGTGCCTGGCTTTTCCCAGTGCTCTCGCCATGCCAGGCAGGACACTGCGTGCTTTGCTTGTTTGACCTCACCTGCTCTCATGACAGCCCTATTCTACAAGCACCAATGTCATCCTCGTTTTACTGATGAGGAAACTGAGGCTCATAAAAATGTGAGTAACCTGTCCAAAGTCACACATTAAACACCAAAGCAGGGATTTGAATCGGTTCTGTGGGCAAATCTGTTGAATGACTGTTGAATGAATTAGTTTTGCTTACACACAAGGGGACATTCAGGCCCAGGAAATGGTCCACGAGGCTGGTCCGGGGCACAGTCGGGACAGGGATAGGCCTCCTGACTCCTAGCATGGCTCTGTCCCTTGTATTATGGGGGCTAGGGCAGGTCGCCCTCCCTCTCTGAGCCTCGGTTTCCCCATCTGTAAAATGGAGGGAGAGTTGGAGGTAGATCACTGCCCCACTTCTCCAGCACCTTCTTCCCGCTGCTCCCCACTTCACCCCACCTCCCATCTGCAGACCCTGGCTCTGGTCAGAGGGCGTGGGGTGCGAGGGGGACCCCAGAGTCCTGAGACACCTTGGAGAGGTTGGTTCCCCAGTGCGGCTCTGAGCTGACCGCTGGGTGGGTCCCAGGGCTGCCTGATTTCAGGCGCTGGGGGTGGGGACACGCAGCAGTGGTGGGAGGCAGCTCTGCGGGGGTGGGTGGGAAAGGCCAGAGCTGGGGTGGGTGGGGAAAGAAGTTAAGCATCCTGCAGGGGAGATGGAGGGGATCATCTGGAGGGGAGAATAGACAGGAAAGAGGGAACTTGGGGACCTGAGGAGGGCAAGTCCTGGACGGACACCAGGACGTCCCCAGAACCTCTGCTCATCCACAGGGTCCTCCCTGTCCCATCCTGGCAGCCTGAGTTTCATCTCCCCTCCACCTGCCCCCTCATCCAGGCATGAGATCTCCACCCCATCATTGGACACAGGAGTCCCCAACTTCAGCCAGCCGAGCCAAGCCCTGCACCCCCCACCACCAGCAGCTGTGAGTGCACAGAGCTCCCAGATCCAGGCCCCCCCACCCCCAGCCAACTCCCACTGCCTGCACTTACTTGGAGCAGCGGAGTGAGGAGGCAGAGCAGGCAGAGGCAGAGGTGCGGGACGTAGAGGAGGCCTGGGGGCCCCGAGGGACCCCCCATGGCAGAGCCGAGGCTAGGGGCTAGGGACAGGAGCTTGTGCCCAGCCCAGCACAGTGGCCCCGCCCTGCCTGTCCCTCCAGGAGGGGAGGCCTAGGTGAGGCCAGGGGTATTCTCCTCCCGCCTCCCCCAGGGCGGTGGCACCGCCCCACAGCCAGCCTCCCAGTTATTTATAGCTGTGCTGGGCAGCTGCCTCTGCCCGGGCAGTCAAGGGGCCAAGCTCTGTCTCCAGCCTGCAGCGAAGGGGTTAATGCCTTCTATCTGCAGCCAGCTTGGCTGCGGCTCCCCAGGTGGGGGAGGAGGAGTAGAGAAAGGGAGGAGGGGGCCTCAGGCTGTGGTCCCTGCCTGAGCACAGAGGGGGCTGCCAGAGTCTCAGCCCCAGGAGCACTGCCCAACTCTGCCCAGCTCTTATCTGGGGAGCTTCTAACAGGCAGGACTCATGCAAACCCGGATGCGGTTAGATAACAGCACTGTGTGGATGCTAAACTCACTAATTTGGGTACGGGACTGTGGGTAGGTGAGGGTGCTCTTGCTCTTAGAAAACACGCATTTAGGGTTAAAGGGGCGCCATGTTTCTTACTTTCAAAGGGTTCAGAAATATACTCACTCGGACAGATACATAGAGCAATAGAACAGACGGGGCAAACGTACATTGCTGGTAAATGGAGAAAAGGGGATATGGATGTGCTTTGGACTGTTCTCCCAACTTTCCTGCACATTCAAAATTATATCAAATAAAATGCCAAACAAAACAAAACAGAACAAAAAAACACGCAAACCTCAAAACTAGCAACAAATACACTGCTGCCAGCGCCGCCTAGAGATTCTGGTCACCTAGATAGCGATGGGGCCAGGGTCTCTGTACATTTCAGTAAACAGCCTAGAGACCCTGATATCAGGCAGGGCCAAGCAGTCCACTGCTCTTGGGGGGACAGGTTCAACCTGGGGCCAGGCCGGGGAGCCACAGGAGCACCCCCAGGAACTGTTCTGACTGGTGGGACTGGTGCAGAGTTGACAAGCTTAAGCCAAAATTTCTTCTGCTTGGTGGTTGTTAGGATCTGGGGGGAAAGCATGTGAAGAATGTGATTAACTGGGGCACAGGGATTTTCCTGGAGGAGCAGACAGGGTGTGTAGAGGCCTCAGAGAACTTAGTCTGAGTTCAAGAAACTCAGACACTCTGTGCTCCCTCTGGTCTTCCTGCCTGGGACACTTTCCTGACCTGCAGGGCCCCCACCCTCAGCCCCTTCTTCCAGGCAGCCTTCCTGGCTGCTCCAGCTCCCACCTCCCCCTCCTCTGAAATCTCCCAGGCCTGAACTAAAGTCCCAAGCCGACTGTTTCTCTAACTGCTCTGCGTGGATGAGCGTGGATGTGCCCCAGTCTTCCCCTCCTTGTTTTTCCTTCCCCTTCTCTCCTCTTTTGTGCAGAGCATAGTCTCAGTGGGGCAGAGGAATGTTTACAGGGAAAGGTGAGAAAGAATTGACCAGATCTCCCATTCATTTGAAGATGGCAAGTCCTGGGAAAGATCGGCTTTCCTGGACCCGGCTAGATGGGCTTGGCCAGGGAGGGCTCCTTGTAGGGGGCCTGAGCTCAGCAGGGCCTTGAGGGGTGCACAGACCCTGAAAGGGTCGCTGGGACAGTTCTCTGCAGCACCCCTGCAGCTGGAGTGTCTCCACAGGCCAGGCTCACAGCAGGCACTAAGAACGGAGGCTGTGCCCCAGGCCAGCCTCAGAGCCTGCAGAGGCCTGGGAAGGGGAAGGATGGGGACCCATGAGAGCCAGGCCTGGTGACTGTTGGGAGGTGCGACCTAGCACAGGTGCTGGGGCAGCTCTGGGGGCAGGAAGGGAACTTCCTGCCAAAGGTGCTCCAGGAGCATCTTGAAGGATTTGAACAGACAGTGGAGAGAGACGTTTACTCCAGGTGGAGGAGAGACAAGGAGCCGGGCAAGTGCAGGACGGCTGGGTTGGAGCCTGGCCAGGTGCAGACGGGCTGGGAGGAAGCTGGGTTCCCTGCAGCTCTAGGAGGATGTGTGCAGCAGCGGCACTTCAGTGCCCATCCCAGGTTCCTCCCTGGGCAGGGCCTTCTGCATGCCTGTCTCAGTCGGCCTGGGCCGCAATAGCAAAATTTCACACGCTGCATGTCTCAAACAGCAGACATTAATTTCTCACCGTGCTGGAGACTGGAAATCTGCGATCAGGGTGCTGGCGTGCTCAGGTTCTGATGAGGGCCTGACTTGCTTTGTAAAGTAAAGCCATGGAAATTACCAGATTGAGCTTGAAGGAGGGCTAGGATCTGGGCTCTAGAAAGGAGGAAGAGCGAGAAGAGAGGACAAGGACTGTGAGTATAGGCCGGGTCCGAGGAGGGACGGGCGGGAAGAGTTTCCCTAGAGTGGTGAACGGTGCATGTTAACCACGGGCTGTCATTCTCCTCTCCTCTTCCCTATCTTCAGAAAAAGGCTACGCCACACAACGGCCTGGGTCAGTGGTGTTTGGGGATGAGAAGGAGGCCCTGTGCCCATGTGTGCAGGAGGCAGGAGACTGGACTGGACATTCCTTGGTTTTGTCCCTGGATGGTACTGTCCTTCTGAGAAATGCTCTGTCCTCTACTTCAGTGTTGCCCAACCTCTGTTATTCATCATCACTGCCACCCGGAGCCTTCTTAGATACTCGTTTTCCTAATTGTCCTCCCTTCTGCCAGGAAATTTCAATACTACAGATAAACTGTATATCTGTTTTGCACCTGGTTCTTTGGAGGGCCACAGACCATTGCCATATTTAAGATTGTCCTGCCTCCCAGGAACCGGTTCGCCCCCTTGGGAGTGCATGCTCGGCCCCGGCCACCAGCTCTGGTCAGCAGCTGGTGGCCACTGGGGATCAGCCCAATGCAGTTGACAAGGCCGGACAAATGAGAGGGGCTTGGTACAGGAATGGACAGCTGATCTGAAATCAATCATTTTTAAACTTTGCTCCAAAGCGAGAGCCTCTTCCTCTCTCATGGAGAACAGAGAGACCAAGTGCTGCTGCTTCACAGGGAGCAGAACCGAGGGCACGAGCTTCCACGCGGAGGGGTGCCAGGAAGAGAGGAGGAGAGACGGCCTCGTGGCCTTTGAGGGTCTGGTTCCGGTGGACCTGAAGCCAGCCCTGCCTCCACCTCCAGCAAGGGAGCTTTCCAATAATTCTACAATATGCCAAAGCTAGTCCAACGTCTGTTTCTGTTGCTCCCTGGAATTCTCACCAGCACAGAAGGAATCAGGAATTGAACAGGAATAGAAGTCAGAGTAAAAAGGTGCCCAGGAAAATGGAAGACACCCCATCCCCTTGTCTGGGAGCCAGGACTACTGGGGACAGCCCAGACTTTCTGGGAGTCTAATGGAACAGGGGTGGTCGGGTCATTGTATGTGGCTCTGAAAGGAAAGGGTGACTTTGGAGGGGTGCAGGACTCAGGGACACGTGTATCTCTGAGCAGAGGAGGGTCTCTAGGAGGCTTGCTTGGGCAGCAGGGCGGTTTGGGTTGGAGGTGGCAGGTCCGGGGTTAGGGAGGCAGAGTGGGCTGGTTCAGCAGTCTAGGCGGGAGGTGGGACGGTCCTCTCAACCTAAGGGAAGGCAGGCCTGCACGAAGAAGGGACATCGGCCAGATGCCTGCCCCTATGCAGGGCTGTCACACTGCCCCTATCTCTGCCTGGGACTGACGCTGCTCAGACCCAGGGCCTCAGCAGTTGCGGCATCTGTAGTTGTGCAGAGTGAGCGCCTCTCTCACAAACCCCCCACCACCACCACACACACACCTTGTGTCGAGGTGACGTCCCCCAGGTCTGTGCGGCTATCTCCTTATTTTAGCTGTGGTCGCACCAATTTAGCCTCAGATGGCAGACTCTGCTTTTGCCGTATCATTTTAGCACATGACTTTACAGCATCGTTGGAAGAACAGGCATCGATTTTGCTCATTTCTTTTTCCCCATGGCCGTGGGGTATTACTTTGATCTTTCTCTCTCTCTCTTTCCTCCAAAATCCTTGTTCAGGAAGGCCAGGTCTGAGCATGAGCTATAATCAGTTCTGTTGTCACTGGTCTCTAAAGAAAAGCAACTCATGTTTGATTAATAGAGATTAAGTCAGCTCTGGCAGAGTTTTTAACTGCTCATGAAGGAGCCTTGAGCTCTGTGCCTGGGAACAGCTGTGGGGCTTGTGTTATATTTTCTGGAATAGTCCAGGCTCCCGTGCCGAGTGGTGCTCAGACCTGGCTCTGGTTGTCATGTCTGTGGTTTCACAGCTGTCTCCAGTGTCCGTGTGCAGGCTCCTCCCAGGAGCAGGTGCTATGGCTGGACTAAAACCCACTCGCATTGGCCTTGGGGACGAGTGGCCTGTACTGGCTTCTAGGCTCTGCCCTGTGGGGCCTGCCTCTGCCAGTCCCACCCTACCCCTCCCTGTCCCGCACCGCCCCACCCCTGCCCCAGTGACTGCTGTGGACCCTACGATGAATATCTTGCTCCCTCTACCCTTTCCCCCTCGGTTCTCCTACCTGTAAAACAAAAATAGCACCTACCGTGGATGGCCATTGTGAGGATCAAGTGAGAATGTGTGTGGACAGTCACTGCAAAGCAATGCAGTGAATGCCATTATTATTTTGTTTCTTCCATTTCAAAATCAGCAAACACTGAAGATCTACTAGTGCAAGACTCTATGCAAGGTATGACTGTGGGTGCCTGGGACAGAGTAGGTTCTTAAATGTTGAGTGAACAGATGAACAGGGAGGACCTCGGGAACCTCAGGGCAAGGGGTGTGTTGTGGTTGGGGACAGAGGGAATGGTGGTCCCCACCTGCCACCACACAGTGGGCAGACTCTGGATGCTTCTTCCACCCAGCCAGACTTTCCTGGATTGCTTTCTATAAGTGCACTGGGCTGGGAGGCAAAAGACCATCTTTAGTTTGAATTTAACACTCTCTTATTTATCGAGCAACTGTTAAGTGCAGGGTGCAGGGAGAGAAGACACAGTGGTTGTCCCAGTGTAGTGGAGGAACAAGAAGTGAACAGGCAAGAGCCATAAGGGGGAGTGAGCAGGGCGTCCCCAACCCCACCCACGCAGCCAGTGGGGGCAGGGAAGGCTGGGTGAGGGATGATCAGAGAGGTGTGGAGGCAAGTGAGAGAGAACGAGGCTGGCTCCTGTTCTCCTGCAGGGGGTTGGCATGGGTGGGGTCTCTCCTGGGTGGGTGGGCTGCTAAGACAGAATACCAGAGACTGGGCAGCTTTAACAACAGGCAGTTTTAGAGGCTGGGAAGTCCAAGATCAAGGTGGCAGCAGATCCTGTGTCTGATGAGGACCCACTTCTTGGTTTGCAAATGGCTGTTTCCTCCTTGTATCCTCACACTGCGGAGAGGAAGCAAGCTCCCCTGTTTCTTCCTCGCAGGGCACTAATCCCACCCTCCTGACTACTCACCCCCACAAAGGCCACATTGCCTAATATCATCACACTTCGGGTTAACATTTCAACATATGGATTGGGGGGGGACACAAACATTTATTTATTTATTTATTTATTTTTGAGACCGTCTCACTCTGTTGCCTGGGCTAGAGTACTGTGGCATCAGCCTAGCTCACAGCAACCTCAAACTCCTGGGCTCAAGCGATCCTCCTGCCTCAGCCTCCTGAGTAGCTGGGACTACATGCATGTGCCACTATGCCTGGCTAAATTTTTCTATATATTTTTAGTTGGCCAATTAATTTCTTTGTATTTTTTTAGTAGAGACGGGGTCTCTCTCTTGCTCAGGCTGGTTTCGAACTCCTGACCTTGAGCGATCCATCCACCTCGGCCTCCCAGAGCGCTAGGATTACAGGTGTGAGCCACCTCACCTGGCCACATTTAGTTATTTTTAAAAGGGACACTACTAGGTGAGCCAGAGTGGTGGGCAGAGCTCAGGCCTGGAGTTATGTGGCTGGGCAAGGCGGCCAGTAGAGGTTTTAGTCATGGAGTGACAAGGTCAGACTGGGCAAGGGGAAGAACAGCATGGAGAATGGCTTGGCTGGAGCACGCCCAGAGGCAGGGCGGCCAATCAGGAGACTCTGCAGAGAAGAAGGGGTGGTAGTCTGAGTCCTGAGCCTGAAGCTAGAAGGGATCTCAGAGCTGGAAGGGACCTCAACGGTCACTCAATTCCCATTCCCATTTTACTGGTGGTGAAACCAAGGCCCAATGAGGCCTGGCACCTGGTGCTTACAGAAAGGCCGCCGCTTGGAAGGCTTCTTCCCTGGGTGCTCGGCCAGCCCTCTCCTCTGCCCCTTTCTACCTGCAGAATGAGATGAACCAAGGACACATATCCCTTCCTCCTCCTCTGGGCCAGGCTGCCTCTGTTGTAGGGTGACCTGTGAGACCTCGAGCTTGGGGTTGCCCAGAAGGCAGGAGCCTGAGACAGCAGGTCAGTAGACAGTGAGTGGCCAGTGTGGCTGGCAGAGCCCGGCTCAGCCCTTCACTGGGGACAGGTCACAGGCAACTTGGGCCACATCTGGCTGAACGTGGGGATAAGGCCATGGGCCAGCAGTGCCAGACTGGCAAGGCAGAAAGGTGGCCTTTTCTAATGGAGTCACCTGTGTCCATCAGCTGCCCTCCCCTTGGGCCTTGGGAGGACAGAGGAGTGAGCCAGAGGAAACCAGAGTCAGATGCCGCAGCGACTTCAGAGTGCTTTCTTGGCGGCTGGGGAAGTACGGGAGTGGGGCCAGCGGCCTGTGAGGTTTGTCCTCTGCCTGGTTCACTTGGCCCTGAGCCTGGACTGGGAGGGAGGATTCCAGTCCTGCTGCACGACTTATCAGCTGGGAGCACTTGGATGAAAGGGCTTCACCCTCTGGGCCTCAAGCTTCTCATCTGTCAAGTGGGGATAAGAATCATGTCCGTGGCTGAGCTGATTATGTCACCCAGGGTCATGGAAGAGGCTGGAGGACTTGGATTCTCAGGGGTCTGGCCCCGCCCCACTGTGATTGCCCCCCTGGCCCACTGCAGGGGCAGCTCTGCTCTGCTCCCTCTGCCCGAGCCAGCCCATCAGTGACCAGGGGTGGGATCCCTTCCTTGCTCTCATCTCCTCTTCTCCATGGCCTCACCTCCTCCTGAGATAAGACGAGGCCCTGAAAAACACAAATTAGGGGACGTAGAAGTGTGACGGCCGCAGCTGGCCCCACGTTCACCACCCTCCCACCTTCCCAGGATGTACAAACGCCATCAGCAGTGCTGCAGGCTAGAAGTAAGCCAGAGACAAGCAGACAGTGAACTGATGGAGGCTCCAAGCAAGGCCGGAAGCAGGACACGGTGCCCACTCCATGCCCCAAGCGTGTTCCTGCCACGTGAGCGCCGTGTCCTCCTCATCCTCCCTCATCTGTGTCTCTTACCATGTGGTGACAGCTGTCCTTTGAGATTTAACTCCAGTTGCTGTGAGCACGCTATCCTGCCTCTCAGGGGAGGTTCAGTGACCTCCCCCGGCGCGTGTGTGTTCCGGGGAGCTCATGTTCTCATACCTCCCCCTACCCCCAAGTTGGAGGCCAGCGTCTTCCTCCCGTGCATGGCTCTTCTCTGTGGCTTGCACAGACCCGAACATGGGCTCCCCCAACCCCCAGCCACGGAGCAGGGGTGCTGCCACTCCTGCTCCGTGGAAGTGCCACGTCCCTGGGCCAAAGCCCTGCTGCTCCTCTCTGGCTGCTCCCTGTCTGCCGCTCTGGCCTTGCCTCTGCGGGCTCAGCTCCCCTCGCTTCCGCCTGGGGGAATGGAGACTGGCGGGGCCAGCTCACTGCCACTGTACAGGCCGCTGAAGCCCCTGCTGTCTGCTGGGAGGTGTTGGCAGCAGGGTTGCTCCGGTGCAGAGTGCTACGGGGTGTGTTTGGTGGGACAGCTCTCGCAATGGATAAGTGTGCCCACAGGTCACCAGAGAGGTGGCGGTGAGCCAGGCCAAATAATAGCCACCATGGCACATTCAGGCTGTGCTTTTCTTCTGAACTGTGGCCCGCTGTGAGTCCCTCTCAAGGGTCCCTCTCATGGCAGCCCTGCCATGTTGCTTTTGCCCAACTGTGTTAGTCAGGGCTCTCCAGGGAAACAGAACCAGTAGGATACATATCTACTTCTGTATCTATATGTATAAACAGATTGATAGATAGATTTATTTTAAGGAATTGGCTCACATGATTGCAGGGGCTGTTAAGTCCAAAATGTACAAGGTAAGCCAGCAGGCTAGGAAGTCAGGTAAGTTGATGTTACCATCTTGAGTCAGAAATCTGCAGGGCATGCCAGGCAGGCAGGAATCGCAGGCAGGCTTCCATGTGGTAGTGTTGAGGCTGAATTCCCTCTCTGGGAAAACCTGTTTTTGCTTCTAAGGCCTTCAACTGATTGGACAAGTCCCACCCACATTATGGAGGGCCAGCTGCTTTACTCAAACAAAGTCTACTGATTTAAATGTTAATCACATCTTTAAAAATACCTTCACAGCAACATCTCGATGGGTGTTTGATTAAACAATGGCACACTGTAGCCTTGCCACATTGACGCATGATGTTAATCATGACACGACACCATGCCTGTTTAGGGCATAGGCCTGTGTGTCTGAACCCAGGTATGGGCTTGGCTTGCGTTTCCCTGGGAATCTCCTAGGGGGCATGTAAATGCTCAGCACTGCCAGTTAGCGGAAGGGGAGGTGTCCAGCTCCTTCCACTGGGTGTATCTGAAGCTCATGCCTCTCCTGTGTCTATCAGACAGGATAGAACCACACTGGTAGAAATGGTTAACTCTGGCACATGGGAGAATCAGTGATTTCTTCCTCTGTTCTTTGTGCTTTTTAGTATTTTCCAAAATTTTGTAAGGATATATATTACTTTTTAATAGTTAGAAAAATTTTATTTAAAAATGTACGAATTGGCCCTTAGCAGGGGGAGGTTGGCTGTGGCTTGTTCTGTGGGAGTTTCTCTTCCCCTAGAGTAGGGGAACAGGCCGGGGGCTTTCCCTTAGCCCCCAGGTTGGGTGTGTCAGGGAGGAGACCAGAGGCCTCCCGAGCCAGGCCTGGGCCTTCCCCGACCCCACTGCACGGCCTCGGGGTCTCCAGTCTCCAGGTGGGACTCAGAGGCTAAGGGCTGCAGGGGCAGTGAGGCCTCTGAGTTAATTTGGAACGTGGAGCCTGGGGTCCCGCACTCCTCCACACATGCAAGCCCCCAGGGGTGGTGGGAGAGGGGAGACTGGGAGACCTGCTTCAGGGTCAGAGCAGAACAAAGCTCAGCTTCTGTGGAGTCCTGGTGGGCGTCAGGAAGGAGAGACAGGCCCTGCCGGGGCTCTGCAGACTGCTCCGTGGATGAGCTGTGGCCAGCACCTCCCCGCAGCCTGTAATTCCCAGCAGTTCGGTCGATAAGGAGTTAGTCCTTCCTCTGATCCTTTCTGTGGGCGCATTCCTGTGCCCAGCTCTGCCCATGGAAGACGGAAAGAGGTGACCCAGGCCAACCCAGGCAGATGAGATAGGGGTGGGGGAGGAAGCACCTAGTCCCATGCTCGGTGGTGGGGGTGGGGGTGGGGGGGCTGACTCACCCACAGTCAGGGAACGGCCTAGGCTGGGGTGAGAGTGTGCAGGGGGCCTGGGAGGAGGGATGGGAGATCATGGGGCTGGAACGGTCAGCAAAGGATCCTGGGGGGACCAAAGGGTGGATACACTTGGGTGGTGACAGAAGGGAAGGAAAGTCATTCCTGTAGCTTTGTGCCCTGGGGAAGCCATCGCAATGCTGTTCTTAGAAGGAAGCCCACACCATACCCTTGACTTCTGCACTGTCAAATACCGAGCTTTGTGAGTTACCTGAAACTGTCACAATAACAGCTAATGCATGTGCAGCCTTGGTCCCAGTGAAGCGTGCTTCTAACCCCTTTAGGAATACTGCATGGACTTACACACCCAATAAAGCCTCACTATTGTCTGTGTTTTAGGGAGGAAGAAACTGCAGCTGGGGGAGCCTAGGTAATGGGCCCAAGGTCACAAAGCTGTAATAAGCAGTGGACCAGGGCGTTGACCCAGAAGTCTGGGTCAGGAGTTTATCATCTCTCTCTTTTTTTGAGACAGAATCTCGTTCTGTTGCCCTGAGTAGATTGCCGTGGCATCAGCCTAGCT
Source organism: Mirza zaza (assembly GCA_008750895.1). NCBI lineage: Eukaryota > Metazoa > Chordata > Mammalia > Primates > Cheirogaleidae > Mirza > Mirza zaza. The sequence goes on from VSMD01037024.1 coordinate 231,117, forward strand.
CACGGCAACCTCAAACTCCCGGGCTCAGGCGATCCTCCTGCCTCAATCTCCTGAGTGGCTATGGGCATGCACCACTATGCCAAGCTAATTTTTATAGTTTTAGTAGAGATGGGGTCTTGCTCATTGCTCAGGCCGGTCTCGAACTCCTGAGCTCAAGCGATCCTCCCGCCTCCGCTTCCCAGAGTGCTAGAATGACAGGCGCGAGCCACTGCACCCAGCAGAGTTCATGCTCTTGACTCCATTCTATGGTGCCCTGCTGTGGGAAGGACCACCCAAGGCCTGCAGCTCCTTAGAAATAGCACTCTTGTTTCCCCAGGGCGTGCTATGAAATGAGAACGTTAACCCTCCCTCCACCCCCAGCCCTCCTGCTAAATTTCAGAGCCCATCTGGGTATCAACCACCCACCCTTTCAGCTGCTTTTATTGGGAAGCTGTTTGTGAAAGGGGAATTGGAATTTCACTCAAAAGCTTTTTCTTTCTTTAGGAAATATAGTTCTCTCAAACTGAGCACCGGAGCCATTGATGGAGCAATAATAGGAGGTATTTGTGCGGAGAACTGTGTCTCCTTGCACGCTCTGCTAATGTTCTCTTTGGCAGGTGTATCGAATATTGACAAAGGAAATTCACATTGTCCTGCATTTCCCCCAGCTTCTCAGGAAGAAGGGGAAATTAGTTTTTGAACAGAGCATAAATATCACAGGTGCCCCCAAATACTGATTCTGCGCCGTGTCTTACATCATATGCACATAGTAGGGGCTCAATAGAAATTGATTAAAGCCAGACCACCTGGTGAGAATTCAGTCTGCCGCATTCTAGCTGTGTGACCTTGGGCAAGTGACTTCCCTTCTCTGGGTGATAATTCCCTTTGTAAAGTGGAGCTGGTAACAGTATCTGGCGTGATACCGACATTGTCAGATCGCTGGGGACAGTGTGCATTAATTGGGGCCCAGTGGCTAGATCAGTGCCTGGCCCGTCATACACCCCCAACCAAAAGACTAATTGTTGCCAGGAGGCTGAGTGAGAGAGTGTGGCTGGGATGGAGGCGGTCACCCAGGCCACCCTGCTCCTGATGGTCAGGACCAGAAATGATACTGACTTTTTATAGATGTTTGCATTGTGATGAATATCAAGCACTAGTGGGAAAATTAATGCTGTATGCAAGTTACTTTAGAGAACATCTAGTTTAATTCTCCTCATTTTAGAGGTGGAAACTGAGGCCCAGAGAGGGGAAGGGCTTGCTCAGGCTCCTACAGTGATTCTCTTTCAGAGCTGGGACTCAAGTCTCGCTAGTCGGGAGGCCACACTGCTTCTCCAGGTTGGTTCTCTAGCCATGGCTGTGACCTAATCATAGATTTGAAGGATAAAGAATCAATAGACTGCCTTTGGAAAAAGAAATCACAACTCAAGTTGGTGAGTTTGGCACTGAGGCACCAGGATTTACTGCGAGGGAGGGACAGCAGCCATCAGTTTAATACTCAGACCTCTGAGCCATGTGACTAGTTAAGCAGGGGATTCTTTCTGAGACGCTCTCACCATGCCCTCTGTCCCAGCCATTGTTGACTGAGCCCATGGGCCATATGCATTTCTAGATCATTAGAGCCATGATGATGGCATTGCAGAAATCAGAGTTGCCTTTCTGCCCAGGTTCCAGGGAGGGAACGTGACGCCCAGGGAAATACTAGTTGCCTCTTTGCTAGTTAGTGGTAGATTTAAAACCAGAACCTAGAATTAGAGACTTCCGAACTAGGAATCTAACTGCAAGGAAACAGTACCTCTCTCAGCAAGCCTCCTTCTAGTAATTTCCTCATGGAAGTGTTTTTAAAATGTTTCAGAAAATCTCACCACTCTGTCCCTTACAAACCTCATAGACACAGGAAAGAGGATTTTATACCCATTCGGATTTGAGGACTGCGGATTTAGAGAGAGGGTCAAGAGATTACTCCCTTGGGGAAGGAAAGATTAGGCTGTGGTCATTTTTGACAGTCAGAGGGTCTAGCCTCAGGCTATTCAAATAGGGAGTCCATGGATGCTGCTAGTAAAATTTTGGTTACATGTCTGCAGTAAGTACAGAAATGGGAAGTAAATGTTTAGAAACTTTTATTGCAAGTGACAGAGTAGCTTTATGCTTGCTGAACCTAATAAGAAAAACATGAGCCTATATTTTGTAGATCTTTATGGTTTATTTCATTTTTTCTAGAAATCTAATTTTATTATATTTCTCATAAATATTGGTCCCTAATTGATTGAAAATAATAATAATAATAATAAAGAATAGTGGTCCTTCACATTAGATGAAATTTGAGAAGCTCTTCTGCCTGGTTTCTTCTCTAGAGATTCTGGTGCAATTGGTCAAGGATGCAGCCTGGGCACCAGGTGCAGCTTGGAAGGAAAAGCCCAGCTGCCCCTGGTCAGCAGCAGCACCATCTCCTGGCAACCTGGTGGAAATGCAAGCTCTTGAGCCAACCCCAGAGTCACGGAAGCAGAAACTCTGTGAGTGGGCACAGCGATCAGTGTCGTTGAAAGTCCTTTAGGTTATTTCGATGCATGCTTGAGCCTGAGATCTAGTGCCCTCCACTAGCTCCTTAGGTCAGAGTCTGTCTCCTCTCCCAGCACTGCTCAGGGCCTGGCCCAGCAGGCACAGTCTTGCACATGCTGCCCCAGTGGACATCTGGCATTGAAGCACAAACACACCCTCAGCTGCCCAGGCCCTTTCCCCTCCCTGTAGGCGCATGGCCAAAGCCTCAGCCTAAAGAGCACGGGCAGAAATCTCCTCTTTATACCCCTGGAGATTTCTTTCTTCCTTCTCCTTTCTCTCCAATGAAAAATCCAGCATTGCCTATATATATATATACATATATATATATATTTTTTTTTTTTGAGACAGAGTCTCACTTTGTTGCCCAGGCTAGAGTGAGTGCCATGGCATCAGCCTAGCTCACAGCAACCTCAAACTCCTGGGCTCAAGCAATCCTTCTGCCTCAGCCTCCCGAGTAGCTGGGACTACAGGCATGCGCCACCATGCCCGGCTAATTTTTTCTATATATATTAGTTGGCCAATTAATTTCTTTCTACTTATAGTAGAGACGGGGTCTCGCTCTTGCTCAGGCTGGTTTCGAACTCCTGACCTCGAGCAATCCACCGCCTCGACCTCCCAGAGTGCTAGGATTACAGGCGTGAGTCACAGTGCCCAGCCTATATTTTTACTAATTCGCCACACATTCATTCATGTATTATTGTTTGTTACACCAAAGTTTTTTGAACTCTCTCTGCATGCAGGTGTGGTGTGGGGCTGGGATGTGGAGTGGAAGGGAAAATTCAGATAGATGGGGGACAGGTGCTGGTGGAGGGCGCATGGCTCCTTTCTAGATCTGGCTATGACTCTGCCTTCTATGGGGCTCTGGGCAGGTCATGGCCCTGCTGTTATTCATAAAACGGGTGCAGTTTGGACTGGACTGGATAAACTCTTAGGGCTCTGCCATCTGTAGTGACCTAGGCTTCTACAGGAGGGCTGGTGGCTAAGGCAGTGTGCTAGGCACACAGTGAGTTCAGTCGTTATGGGATGAATGAATGGATGGGTGGAACAATGGATGGATGCCATGAGGAGCATGGGAATGAACAGATGACCCAATGAGGGGACATGAGGATGAGTGTGAAATCTTTCTGGGGGGCAGGAGAAGGAGTGTGTGTGTGTGTGTGTGTGTCTATGTGGTCCTGAGGCTTGAGCAATGGAGACCCATCAAATCCTTGAGGTCTTCGCTATCCCGTGTTCTAGCCTCATATGCAGAGCCAACAGGACATCCCAGCAACCCAAGCAATCAGAGCATGGGCGAGCAGGGGCCAGCACAAGCTCTCCAAGATTACCCAGTCCCATTTCCTGTTTGTGCCGGAAGCTCCCTCTTCAGCTCCCCGGCAGCTGGGTGCCCAGCGTGGGCTTGGACAGCCAGCCAGGTCCCACCAGGATTTGGGTGGGTGGGGGCGGTCCCTCCTGCAGGCTGCCTTCCCTGACCATTCCAGCCCTCGATGATCTCCCCCCACCATGCCCACAGCCCCCCAAGTCTGAGCCTCACACTCCAGCCTTTGCTGTCTCCCCAGCCTAACTTTTCCCACTTGGAAGCTCCATGGACACTCATAAATATTTATTTTAAAAATTATTTTTAATAACATAGGAAATACACCAATACATTATCATTATTAAAATATAAAAACAAGGGAGACAAACATCTCCCATGGCCTTCCCGATACTATCTACCTCCCTGGGGAACACGTTTTATCAGTTCCCTGAGTTTCTTTCCACACCTTAAATTTTGCATTTATATTTGAATTTTTATATTTCCATTTTTTTGCGAGGGTGTTTACATAAATATCATACTATCAGATGCTCTTTTCACTTAACAATGTTTCTTAGAGACCTTTCAGTGCCAGAGCTTTTGTGCTGTGCATCATTTATGTGTGTCATCTATGTTGTGGCATAAATATGGCATAAAAGATCGTGTGTGTTAATGGCTTCCTTGCATACCAGGGCAGGGATACATGTCCTTATTAAAGGAGGTGTGGTACATTTCCAGAGTTTCACAATTATAAACTCTGCTACAGAGATCATTTTTGCACATGCCTCTGTGTAACATGTGTAAATATTTCTCCAGGGGTAAACTCGAAACTGGAATTTCTGAATTGAAGGCTATGCATACTTCGTATTTCAATAAATGGTGCTAAATTGCCCTGCAAATTGCTTGCTTCTCAGCACCTGAGACCCCCAATATGTCCTACCTGTCTATAGCAGCTACTAATCAACATTCATTGTGCCAATCTGATAAGCAGGAAAGCGAATCTCATTCTTGCTTTAACTTGCATTTTCCTGGTTATTCATAAGGTTGGGCATATTTTCATATAGCTATTGGCCACTTGTAGAGGAAATTCTCATCAAATGAATTAGTCATTTAGTAAAGACACAGATACGGAAGGAGAAGAGTAAGGTGGCTCTGGGCAGATTGCTCTGTGAGGTTCCGGATCACTGAACTAGTCCACCGGGAGTGCTCATGGGACTCAGCTGGGCTGCAGGCGAGGAAGGCATTTCTGTCTTGTAGAACGAAAGAGTCACACAGCCAATTAGAAGCCAGGCTGGGACCTTCACCTCATGGGGTCTCACCCTAACTGGATACCATTCAATATTGGAACTGTCGCTGTCTGAAGTCAGGAACCCAACAGATGTGCATAGCGAAGGTTATAGCTCTTTTGACTATAATCTGTATCAGTTATTTATCGCTGCATAATAAACTACCCCAAAACACAGTGGTAACAACAGCAATTATTTATTTTCCCCTGCTTCTGCAATTTGTGGAGGGCTTGATGAGAGCAGCTCAGCTGTGAATGAATAGCTCCATGGATTGTCTGCTGGGGCTAGAACATTCAAGAAGCCTTCTTCATTCACTTGCCTGGGGCCTGGGCTAAGACCGCTGGACCAGCTGGGGCTCAGATGGGCATCTGTCTTTGTGGCCTCTCCGAGTGACTGAGCTTGGGCTTCCTCACAGTATGGCAGTTTTAGGGACATGACATTTTTTACATGGCAATATGGCAGTTTTAGGGACATGACATTTTTTACATGGTTCCCCCCAGAATGCAAAAGTGGAAGCTTCCAGGTCTTCTAACTACCTGGACCTGGGATCCCAGAATGTCATTGGTGCCTCATTCCATTGCCTGATCAGTCACAGGGCCAGGGGAGGAGTGGCAAGGGCCCTTTGTAAAACAGCGTGTGAGCTGGAAATACAACCTATACAACTGACGTCCTTTCCATGCAGATGGAGGAAAAAGAGGAGAATGGATTAATGATGATCTGGGGTGTCTCAGGAACCCCAGGGCAGGAAATGCAGCTGTGGCAAGGTCTGGATTGGGAAGAGCCATCAATAACCCAGGGTGTCCCCCCTTCACCTTGCTGGTCTCCCTTGGGCTTCCTCCTTCTCTCCCTGTAAATCAGCTTTCTCTGCTTTTCCATGTTCATAGACTCTTATGAGATTGCCCCAGAATAGCGTCCTGAGTCCACAAGTCCTCAGCTACCCCAAGTTTTTCTGAATCCCAATTCCAAAACCCGGACTGGCTAGCCTGGGCCGGTTGTTCTCCCAGATGTGGGGAGTAAGGCTCAGAGACCTTCAAGGCATTGCCCAGCGCAGCTAAGCGGCAGAGCCAGGTTCTGAACGTGGGGGTCCCCTCTGACTGCAGAGTCAAGGCTCAGTGCAGGCTGCCCCCTCCCGCAGCCCCTGTCAAGCTCAGCTCAGTGGGGGCGGTGTGGGGCTGGACCTTCAGGCCAGGCCTCCCATGCCAGCAGCCTCCTTTGTGCCTTGCCTGGAGGGGGCAACATCCTACAAATGGGTGGTGGGCCCACCTAAACGTGTAATTCATCTAGGCTTCACCCACCCCGGCGCACTTTCTGCCTCACTCTAGCTTCAGTGTGGGCTGAGAACCTGGAGTTTCTAAGGCTTGGGCAGGCAGGAAAGCTGGCTTTCGAGCCTCAGGTGCAGGCCAGGTGTCTTGCTGGCAGCTTTCCGGGGTCTGCCTGCCTGTCTGGGATAAGACCCTCAGGGGCTGCCTCTGACCTGGCACCCTTCCCTACATTCTATGTAAAGACTTCACTTGTGGCTCCACCATCACCAGCACCGCTTTCTCTACCCTTTCCCTGAAATAGGAGCTGGCCTGTTTCAGGGGACTCGTGTGCTACAGGTCCTTACTCCTTCCCTTCTCTGCAGGGCCTTGGCTGATGTCCACCACAGCCTGCAATGTGCCCCTCCCCCAGCTCTATCTAAGGATATCCTCCCACCCTCCCAGGCTCAGGGCAAAGGCCACCTCCTCCATAATGTCCTCTTAGGTTTCCATGAGAACTGTTTCTACCTCCATTTGGACACCTGCCTCCTTTCAACTCCAATCACTGGGATTTTGGACACAGGCAGCTAGCCCTGGGACATCCTCAGAATATATCATTTATTCTCTCAACAACTGTTTGTTGAGTGCCTACTCTGTGCAGGGAACAGGAGAGATGTCAGTCACTGCTCTCATGGGACTGAGATTCTGCTGTGGGAAGCGGGCAAGAGATTCTGCACGTGACAAAGTCACGTGCACGGTGAGTCACACGGAGGCAGGTGCTATGGGGAAGTAGAGCAGGGAAGGGAGGTTAGAGAGCCGGGGATGGGGCAGATGGTGCAGTTAAGAGAGCCGAGAGAAGAATTCACTGACACGGGGACATCTGAACAAAGACTGGAAGGAGGTGAGTGAGTGAGCCCTGAGACTGGCTAGGGGCAGAGCCTGGCAGGGAGCAGGTGCCCAGGGCCTGGGCAGGAGCAGGCCCGGCATGTCTGAGGCACAGTGTGGCAAGAGCAGAGGGGACAAGAGGGAGAGAGGTAGAAGGGGGGGCGAGGTCATGACACACGGCCCTGGGGATCATGGCAAGGCTATTGGCCTTCACGCTGAGTGAGCTGGGGCTACTGGGCCATCATCACTGTTATCGTACCATTGTTGATAAAGAAAAGTATGTGATGAGCAACCATGAAATTACTAGGTATTTGTAATCATAACTAACATTTAGTTCCTTCTATCTACCAAGCACCGTGTTAAGCACTTTACATAAATAACCTCCTTTAATCCTCACAACCACCCGTGAGTTGGTACTCTCATTAGTCCCATTTTACAAATGAGGAAATTGAGACTCCCCAGGGAGGTTTAGTAACTCTCCCAAGGTCACACAGCTAGGAGGTCCTGGAATAGGAATTTGAATGCAGGCAGCCTGACTCCTGAGGACCACCACTTACTCTGCCTTGAATTAATGAATAGGTATTCATGGAATCCTTCCCAACGGTCACACTGGTGTGTTTAGCTCCAAGATGAGACAATGTAGTGCGTGCCTCGACTCTACTCAGAATCTTTTAGATGAGTGCCCATTCACCCATTCGCCCATCCATCCATCTACCCTTCTTCCTCTCCTTTCCTCCCTTCCTGCCTCCCTGTGTCTATTCACACATCCGTTCACCCAATCACCCAGTGTTCATTGAGGCTTTCTGTGTACCCAGACCATGCTGGACCAGGGGTCCTCAGCTGTTTCCTGTTGTTATTTTGTTATTTCATGGAGAAGGGCAGCAGGAACCAAAGAGGAGACTCAGATTCCACCCTGGCTCTACCCTATCCAGCCTGTGATCTCTCTGGGCCTCAGTCTCCCTGTGTGTCTCCAGGGGGCGTAGCCTGTGGTTGTGCACCACCGTGGTGCTCCCTGGCTGTGGGGCGTGCTGATCCGGGGCAGGTGAGTTCTGCCCCACGCTGTTTCTGCTGCATGCGGTGGACTCTGGGGGGGACCTTAGCTGCAGATGTGACTCAGCCTCCTTCTGGTGGCCCAGGTAGGAGGTGGCCCATTGTCATGCTCAACAAAAACTTGTTCTGCCCTTTGTGTGGGGAAGCACGAGCCTGTTCCCTGCCACTTTCTTTCTGTGTGAGCCCTGGGTGGGGGTGCTGAGCCCAGTGCCATAGAAACCAGGCCTGCTGTGGGGAGAAGTTTCCTCTCCACCCCACTCGATCCCTGCCAGAGCGCTCGGCCCTGCCCAGAGCCCGTGTGGGTATGCAGCCACTCGCCGGGGCAGAGACAGGACCTAGGGGGAGTGGGGCCTGCCTCCAGCCAAAGTAGGGGTCCTGCTTACTAGGCACAGAGTGATGGAGCTCAGCTCACTGCCCTGCCCTGCCCTTCAAATCCCTACTCCCATTTCCCCTTGGAAAGTCAGCTATGAGAGAGTTAGGAGGGTTGCACGTGCACGGACACACACTGCCCCAGACATGTGTGTGTATGTGCACACACACCACACACACACAGACACAACACACAGCAAACACACCCCCACTTCCTAGGCAGGGGACCCAAAGAAGTCCACATCCTAATCTCAGAACCTGTGAGCATTAGGTCACATGGCACAGGGAAACTGAGGGTCAGATGGAATTAAGATTTCTCTCTTAGTCCTTTTGTGCTGCTATAACAAAATACCTGAGACTGGGTAATTTATAAGGAACAGGAATTTATTTCTCACAGTTCTGGAGGCTGAAGGTCCAAGATGATGGCACTGGCAGTTTCACTGTCTGGCGAGGGCCTGGTCTTTGCTTCTAAGATGTCACCTTGTTGCTGCACCTTCCAGAGGGGACAGATGCTGTGTCCCCATGCGGCAAAAGAGCAGCAGGGCAAAAAGGGCCTAAGCTGGTTCCCTGTGATCCTTTTATAAGGCACTAACCCTCATGACTTAATCACTTCCCAAAAGGTCCCATCTCCCACACCACCACGGTGGGGAATCCGCTTCAGTATGTGACCTTTGGAACGGACACCTTCAAGCCAGAGCAGTTGCTAACCAGCTGACCTGCCATGGGGAGATTGTCCTAGATTATCCAGATGGATCCACTGTAAGTGCAGGAATCCTTATAAGTAGCAGAGGGGCAGGAGAGCCAGAACCAGGGAGGCGGCAGTGTGAGAAAGACTTGGCCCGATGTTGCGGGCTTAGAAGATGCGGGAGGGACCACCAGCCAAGGACTGCGGGTGGCCTCAGCAAGCCAGAAAAGTCAAGGGTACAGATTCTCCTGGAGACCCTTTAGAAGGAGCGTAGCCCTGCTGACACCTTGACTTTTAGCCCAGTGAGACCCATTTTGGACTTCTGTCTTCTAGAATGGTAAGTGCATAAATGCATGGTTTTAAGCTATCAAGCTCATGGTAATTTGTTGCAGTAGCAATCAGGAGCTAATATACTCATGCCACTTCACTGGTCCCTCTCTCACCTGATGCACTGACTTGCGTCACAGTTCCATCATGACTGGCTTCAGGGACATTGTTGTGCAGTTAGTTGACAGCCTGCAAAACCATAGCAACAGCTCCAACTGGCTGTGAGACCCTGCACATCCCTCTTCCCCTTCCTTATCCTCCATTCCTACACCTCTGCAGCTGGGCACTGGGGGAAGGGCCCTTCGGCTGCAAACTTCTGGGTCCTGGACTTCTCTAGAAGTAGAATGTGAGCTCCGCTGGCATGCTGGAGGAAGGGAGCCAGGTGCCACCAGAGCAGCAGGTCCTATTCCCCAGCGTCGAGCTCAGGACAGCCTGTGTCACAACAGCTGCATTCTTGGGGAACTGTCATTCCAGGGTCAAAGGCCATCAGCACTACTCCTCTCCTGCTGCACACAGACTCCCTTGAGGCTGGGCTGGGTGACAGACTGTCTGCTGGATGTGAGCTGGGATGATGCCATCACCTAACATGGGCAAACTGGAGGGTGTAACTCCTATGGTCAGAAACCCCCCATTAGAAGACCAGGGAATGCCCTGGACCCTTTTCCCTTCTTCTCCATGTGTCCCTTTTCCTGTGGTGCTGCAAATACTTGCACCTCTTTGCCTGGGGACTTTCTCTGACAGCCAGAGCTCACTCTTCAGAAACATGCCAAGCCAAGGCCCAGAGAGTTAAAGATTTCTGGGGCCAACCTATGACCAGCAGGTGACGGTGTATCACCACCCCCAGTCCTCCAGGTGGGATGACTGTGAGGCACATGTCCTACACTGCCCCCGCCCCCCAGCATTCCCCAGCGTGGTTAAGCTCTACTTACTCAGAGAGGCAACGCGATCTATTGCTGAGATCTCCTCCAAAATATGAACTTGTATCCCGGTCTCTGGATCTGCTTTTGGGGAAATCCAAACCAAGACGTCCCCTTCTCCTTCCTGCCACTCTTGCTCTGGCTCACACTCCAGCTCCTCTCCTTGCTGCTGTGGGGCTCTGAGCAAGGGCGCCCTGTGCAATGGGGCATGGGCTGCCCAGTGCTTGGCTGCCTGCACGGCCTTCCCTGGTGCCCACCACCCTAGAGGCAGTCCCAATCTCCCAGTCTGGAACCAAGAGATGGTCGTCCCCAGCAATGTGGGGCTGAGGGAGGAGGGGCCAAGTGGGCCCAGGGCTCAGCTTTGGGGGCTCAGGCTGGCCACACCCACTCACCTCTGAAGTGGTGACTGAGCTCACCTGCCCAGTGCAGCCTCCTGGGAGGGGGATGTGAGGGACAGGAGGTAGGGGAGAGAGGGGAGGGGGGCAAGTGGAAAGAAACAATCTGGCCTCAAGCCTAGGGCCAGACAGGGCAGGGAGGGCTGAGACACTACGAAGGGCCAAACCAGTGTGGCTGTGGGCAGGGAGACCCTCACACCTCCTAGAAGCCAAGGCCATGAACCGTGGTCCTGATCTGCTCCTTCCTTGTGTCAGGGTAATGTTTAAGCCCCTCTAGACCCATTGCCTCATCCGGCCTCATCTTCCATCCTGCCCCAGTCCCCTCCCTTCTCCCTGACTCTCCCCAGACATGCTCCATTCCGTATTTCCCATCTCTGGGCTCAGGGACAGAGAGGAGCTCTAGGCTAAGGGACAGTACGTGCAAAAGCCCAGAGTTAGGGACCTGGGTAAATGCAGAGACCACCAGGCTGCAGGGCTCGACCCGCGCTGGGGAGTTTGGAGCTGTGAAAACAATGGGGGCTTTACTGGGGAGGACAGAGGAGGCTCAACTCCTTGTTCCACCAACTTGGGTTGGATCCATCCTGTAGGGACTGTGGTGGGCTCTCTGTAGGCTGGAGAGAGCCAGTGAAGGGAAGAACGTCCAGATTGTACTGAGCTCCCAGAGCAGACTGCCTTGCGCCCGTCTGTCCTGGGTGTGAGGGCACAGAGCTACAGCAAGGTAGAGCCTGTCTCAGGCCTCAGGTGGGCACCGCCACCGCCCAAGGACAGGGCCTGTCTGTACCACCTGCCCCCAAATGGGAGCTGGGCTGAACACTGGTGCCTCAGGACCAGCCTCAGCCTCAGGTTGGGGGGTCTGTGAGCCACCACCCCTAGATGGGAGGTCCTGTTGCAAGGTCCCTTAAGGTCCCTATGAACATGAGCTCTGGTGTTAGAGAATGGGAAATCATATCCCCACCCTATGTCTTACTAGCTGTGTGACCCTGGGAAAGTTACTTAACGTCTCTGTGCTATTTTCTTATCTATAAAATGGGAATCTATTCATATCTACTCATAGCACTATGATGATTAAATGAGATACACACATACAGTCCTAAGAACAGGGCTGAACACGCAGTCAGCCCCCAGCTAAGGTTACTGAGTTTATTTTCCACTGGGCAAGCTTCGGCGATTTGTGGGGTTTTCCCCTGGAAAGGCTTTCCTGGTGCAGTTTATTGACTTGGAGCCCACACTATGGCACAGACCAGGATGGGCTGTGTGTTTTTCACGAAAGCTCCTCTTTCCAAGCCCAGCTCCCAGGAGAAAGGAAGCCCAGGCCAGGCAAGCCACAGGCAAACGCCGTGAGCCAGCTGGGAGCTCCCCTTCACCCACCATGATCCAGGACTGTCAGTGGCTCCCAAACTCCTCCTCTGTGCAGGCAAGCGGGATGAGGAAATCAGTCCGGCAGGGAAGGAAGTCACCCTTGGCAGAAGGCACGGCGTGTGCCAAGGCACGGCAGCGTGACCTGGTGTGACTGTTGTTACTATGTGTCTCCAGGGCTGACATTGGTGTGAGGGTGGGAGAACAAATCTTCCCAGGTAATTCAGGACTTTCTGTGCCTCTTGTCCTGGCTACTAAATACCACTAGCGTTCTCTTGGCATTTTGGTAATAAAAAATCCCCCCTGCAGGGGGCAGTACCCTCCCTCGGAGAGGACCACTGATGGGGAACCTAGGCGCTACCCTGGGTGGTGGCTGCATGCATGGAGCATCAGTGAGAGCAGGGGCTGCAGGGGTGGGCAGGACCCAGAACTGGGGCTGGGGACCCAGGTAAGCTGCTGCCTCCTGTCTCCTGTGTGCACCTGCCTCCCGCCTGCACCTGCCTCCCGCCTGCACCTGCCTCCCGCCTGCACCTGCCTCCCAGAACAAAAGCAGCAGCCTTGTCAGCCCCCCTTGGGGCTGCACACAGACCTTTCCCTCTTCCCCTAAGAGCTGCTCCCTCCACTCCCCATCCTTCCCCTGCTGCTTACTGGGTGTTGGCAGGTGAGGAAAGGGTACAAGGACACCCAAGAGGCTGGCACCAGTGGTCGCCTTTGGAAGCCTGGGGATCCCTTCTACTGCTTGAATTTTGTTACATGTTCATGTGTGATGTATTTAAATTTAATATCATTTTAAAAAGCAATTTCAAATTACATAAGAGTTACAAGAAAAACACCAAGAACTCCTATACCCATCACTCAGAGTCATTAATTGTTAGCATTTGCCACCTTTGCATTATCATTCATCCCCTCTTTGTGTGTACACACACACACACATATAATATATACAGTAATTATGCCCTAAGTACTACATTATGCATTTCCTAACAAAAAAAACATTCTTTTACATAACCAGAGTACAATGTTTAAAATTAAGAACTGTAATATTGACAGAATATGATTAGCTAATCCATATGTCCCATTTTAAAATTTTGCCAATTATCTCAATAATGTCCTTTCTAGCTATTTTTTCCCTACCCAGGACCCCACCCAGCATTGTGTATTGCATTTACTGGTTGTGCCTTTTTGCTCCCCTTTAATCTGGGGCAGTTTCTCAGCCTCCCCTAACCTTTCATGACCTTGACACTTTTGTAGAGCCCACGTGAGTTATTTTGTAGGATGTCCCTCCATTTGGAATTGTCTGGTGTTTCCTGATGATTAGATTCAGAAAATCAGCAGTTTTTAAAGGTCTAGATGATGAGTGGCCAGGAATCTAAGAAATTGAGGGAGTCTCACATAAGAGGTTTTGGAGGCCGGCCGACCAGGTTTGGAATCTCAGTTTTGTCACTGTTTATTCATACATATTTATTCACCCATTCACGAACTATTTATTTAACACCTATCTGGAGCTGGGCACTGTTGTAATTTCCTGGACTATATCAGTGAACAAAGGCAAAGCGCAGTGAGGTGAACAGTGACGAGCCTTCCCCTGGGACCTCAGAAGGGGACCTTGTTGCAATAGGGTCTCCGTAGACGTAATCAAGGCACAGATCTTGAGAGGAGGCCATCCTGGACTCCCGGATGGGTCCTGAATCCATTGATGAGTGTCCTTACCAGAGACAGAAGAGAAGACACTGACGCACAGAGGAGAAAGCCACATGGAGACAGAGGCAGAGGCTGGCATTACGCTGCCACCAGCAAGGAACCCAGGAGCCACCAGAGCTGGATCCCCCTGGAGCCCGTGGAGGGAGTGTGGCTCTGTGGACACTTCTGGCCACCATGGCGAGAGAACACATTTGTGTTGTTGGAGCCACCTATTGGTGATACTTGTTACTGTAGCTCCAGGAGGCTCACACCCACAGGTTTGGTTCTTGCAAGGATGGTGTAGGGGCAGCTGAGTGAGTGTCAGGGAATTTCTTCATTTCACCAACTTTTAGTTACCTTCTGTGAAATCAGGATAACGGCACCTAATTCAAGTGGGGACTAACAGAGAATGGAAACAAAGTGGCGGGAACACAGAGGTGCTTCGTAATTGACAGCTGTTACTGCCGTGGGCCACCATGACCCCCAGCAAGGACTCGAAAGCACAGTTTGTCCAGATAGTCCTCCCCTGGGCAGGTGGCTGGGGGCACCTCCATCGGGTCAGATTCCAGCTCTCTGGGGGCCGGCAGGGGGCACAGGATTCTAGAGGGTTCTGTCCCTCTAAGCAGATGTGAAGGGGGATAAATCCGCCTCTGCAGCCCCCGGCTCAGCACACCCAACCCAGCACGCTCTATGCTTCCAGCGAGGCCTGGCTCCGCCCGAGCCCACTGTCCCCTAAAGGGTCGACTCCCTGGGAGGGGTGTAGTCGGTTTTGGCTGCCGGAGCGGGAAGGTCACACCTCTCGGGAGTGGAGTGCTCCATGTGTGGGGACACATGCAGCAAGGTGGCCGGAGCCCTGAGCTGGGAGGGAAGACTAGGAGCTCTTTCCTGTGTGTGTGTGTGTGTGTGTGTGTGTGTGTGTGTGTGTGTGTGTGTGAGAGAGAGAGAGAGTTTCCACTCCTCCTCTCTGAGTCGTCTCTATCAGGATAATACGGCTGCACTGATCCTTAGCAAGGTGAGGCCACAGGCCATACAGCAAGTTATTCTGCCAACCTGGAGAGCCCGCAGGTGGGACCAGGACACCTCCCCCTTGGCCTTCCAGGCCCAAACAGTGCCCCTGGCTTCTTTCCTGTAGGAGGTGTCCTGGCTGGGGGCTAGGCAGAGATTGGGACAGCGCCACTGTCACCAGCAGGCCTGGGGCGGAGGCCACTGGGTCCTGGTCTAAGACAGAGGTCAAGAGACCCCAGAGCCCCTCGAAGGCTCATCTGGAGCCAGGACTCCTGCCAGTGTCCACCGAAATGGCCCCTTCGCCCAGGGAGGAATGGCTGCTGGGGGGTGACAAATGTGGGACTTCAGATGATTCACCCAGAAGCAGCAGCCTGGTGTCTGTTGATGTCTTTAGGTTGCATAATGCAATTCCACCTTACATCTGCGTAGCCACAGATTTTTGTTGTTGAAGCCCTGTCACATCAACCCATTCAGTCCTGGCACCTCCTCCTGCAGTGTAGATCAGCCAAAACCTCTTCCTGTTCCCCAGGGGTAGACAGAGGCCCCTCGAGGTGAAGGGCTTGCCCCACGCCACTCAGCAAGTGAGAGTAGCTAGAGAACCACAGAGTGGTCCCTATAGACAGCCCCCGCCTCCCGACAGAGATGGGTCTCTTAGTAATGATAGGGAACCTAATTACCCAGCTAATTCCCTTTACCTCATCTGCATGGACAGCACTCTGGGCTCAGAGTGAGTGAGCACAGAACAGAGAGAAGATATGCGCTGTGGGCAGGAGACAGAAGCCGCTGCGCAGGTTGCACCTCTGAGCAGCGCATTAGCATAACCACAGACGGTCCACAGGCTTCTTCTGCAAGGAACTTACCAGCTCACACCATAGCTCCAGTCATGCAAATTGCTAGATTTGGTTTTAATTTATTTGCAGATGAACATTCCTCCCCAGCGGCAGGAGAAACAGGGAGCGCAGGATCTCTTTTTAATTATTCAGGGCCTTACTTCCAAAGCCCTCTGAGCTGAGGCCCTGAACTGAGGGTGATTCTGATTCTCCAGCAAGTCCTTTCTGACTGCTCGTCTACAATACCATGCCTGATCAATCGTCCTGGACCCAGACGGACCACCACCCTACTGTGGCCTCACCCCTCCCCTTCTCTTCGCATCCTCCTGCCTCTTGCCCCTGCAAACAGAGCTTTGGTAAGCACCGCTGTGCACAGTCCTAGGCGTGCATGGGGCAGGGGGAAGCAGCAAGAGGCCCAAGCAGAGGAGCTGGGTCCCCTGGGGGAGCTTTTTCCACACTTGCCCCCTTTGGCCAATCTTGAAGGATAAGTCAGATCAGGTCACTCCTCTGCTCAAGCACCTTCAATGGTTCCCACCTCACTCACAGTAAGGTGAGTGGGCCTTACAGTGGCCTTACAGTGGCCCACAAGGCTCTCCACACACATGGTATGCATTTGCGTCCATGCACACACACACGTGTGCACAGACACACTCCCAGCACCCTCTTCCTCTTTCACCCTGCTCCGTGGCACTGGCCTCCTTGCTGTTCTGGAGCTTGCTGGGCACTTTCCCATCTCAGGGCTTTGCGCTGGCTGCTCCCTGTGCCATGGGTGCTTCATGAGGTACCTGCTTGGCTCACTCCCTCAGCTACTGCCTCAAATGCCATGTCACTGAGGACTTCCCTAGCCACCCTGCAGTGGACACTGGGGTGCCCCACCCAGGTGCCTTTTCTTTAGGCTGGGGCACCTCCCCTCACCAGCCTCTCCTCATGCCAGACACTGTCCTTGTGGAATGACAGCTGCCCTGCCTGGGAGATTCCTCTACCTCCCTCCTTCCGCTGCTGGGTGTAGCCCACAGCCACTGGCTCACAGGCAGGGGGTGCAAAGCTGCAAGGGTGGGCTGTGCGCTCCATGCCTCGGAGCTGCCGGAGGACCAGGCTGAGCTGACTCCAGCCGAGGCCGTGCCCCGCTTTGGCTCTCCCCTGCTCCCCTCGCTCCCTCTCCTGGCACCTCCATCAACGCACCACACTCCAGAGCCTCATCTCAGCCTCTGCTTCTAGGGAACCGGATGCAATACTCACGCTACTTAAAATCGCAAACCCCATCCTTCACTCACATCCCCTCCACACCCTGTTTTATTTTTCCTAACGTATCACCGTCTAATATACACCTTTACTTATTTCTTTGCTTTTCATCTTTTGGCCTATTTCTCCCAACATAGAAGTCCTACTTCTATGACTCCTGACTCCAACTTAGAAGGCAGGAGTTTTATCTTTGTTCCCTTTGTTCACTGCCTGCAAACAGCAGGTGCTCGATACCTACTGTGTTTCCCTGAAAATAAGACAGGGTCTTATATTTATTTTTCCTCAAGAAGACACCCTGAGGCTTATTTTCAGGGGATGTGTTATTTTCCCCTCAAAGCCTCAGCTTGCAGCACGCACAGGATGGCCGGGACCTGACAGGGGGAGCCGACCTTGTTGGTGGGGCTGCCCGCACCTTTCCGGTCACTTCTGGGATAGTGGCTGATGAGATGGGGCAGATGAGAAGGGCTGCTCGTCTTCTTTACCGCTCCGTGACAAAATGCATGGGTAGTGCAGACACGCTGCGTAGCCACGCCCTTCACTAGGTCTTATTTTCGGGGTATACTGCGCAAATGCTTAGAAATCCTGCTAGGGCTTATTTTATGGGCAGGTCTTATTTTCTGGGAAACACGGTAGCTCTTACATGAATGGGCGTACGGAGTAAGTATCGC
Organism: Mirza zaza; assembly: GCA_008750895.1. NCBI lineage: Eukaryota > Metazoa > Chordata > Mammalia > Primates > Cheirogaleidae > Mirza > Mirza zaza. Next base: position 248,876 of record VSMD01037024.1, read on the forward strand.
TGCGGCTGTGAGTGCTGTGGGCAGCCAGGTGCTGGCTCAGGGAGGGCTCCTGGGATGGACCGGACAGGGGCTGGCGGGACGATGAGGGACTGGCGGGACCAGCTCTGAGAGGACGGAGAGGAGGGACATCTCAGGAGGGCAGTGATAAGAGCGGAGGCCTCAAGGTGGGACTGTGTGGGGGGCATTCAGGGACCAGGGGGCGCTATGGAGGGCAGGGGAGGGGAGAGCTGCAGGGGTGCAGTAGGCCTCTGGGTTCTGTCCTGCTGCAAAGTCCTCTATGCTAACACCACGCAGGATGCTTTTCCGAAAGGTTGCCTCTCCTTACCATGGCAGCAGCAGGGGCCAATTCTCAGAAGCAGGAGGAAATTTTCCTAGAAGGAAGACAAGCCCTTTTGCCAGCAGCACTTCTGCCCCTTGAGTCCTTCCCAGAGCTAGGACAATCCCAGAACCGAGACCCTTGTAGGCCAGGGCCCAGGCCACGCTCTTCTCCTTAGTCTCCCATTTATTCCTCTGATGCTCACCCAGCTTATAGATGCAGAACCTGAAAGCTCAGTCATGACGCCTGCACAGCAGAGCTGGGACTCAAGACCAGGTCTTCTGTCTGTCTGTCTGTCTATCGATTTATGCAGACTCTGGGAGCTGCTCCATGCCCCCTCCACCCTGGTGTACAGAGCCCATCTGGGCACATAACATGTGAGCCAACTGTACTCACCCACTCACCCATCCTGCCCCTTACTTACTGTGTGGCCCTATGCAGGTTCCTTAACCTCTCTGAGCCTCAGGACTCAAATCTGTAAAATGGGGATAATTTTAATGATCCAGCAATTATTTATTGAGTACCTACTGTGTTCCAGGCACTGTGCTGGGCATCGGGGATATATTAACAGCATCGAATATAGACAGTCTCCGCCCTCATGGAGTGTGTACACAAACACTTGCAAAGAATTAAACAATTACCAGAGCACCTCGCAGGCTTGTTTTATGAATCGCATAGCTCAGGGGAGATGTGAGCCCGTCCCAGTGGAGGGACCTCAGTGTGGGGTAGGCGCCTCTCCCTTGCACACCTGCCCCGTGAAACAGAGTGGAGCTAAGAAGCAATCCAAAGACGGGGCAGAGACCTGACCATGGAGCAGGACCCAGAAGCAGCAAATACTAGAGCCAGCCCAGCCAGAAGTGGCTAAACAAGCTGCCTCCAACTCACACCTGGTTTCTGACTGAGCCCAGACGCCTTCTTTTCTGGCTTCCTGCCTATCTTGTTTTCTTGCTGTGGTTGGGGAAACTGAGGGAAGGACGCTTGACCCCATTGCTGCAGCCCTCAGTACGTGGCCCTCCTGCCAACTTTTGCCCTGCCATGTGGTGCCACACCACTGACAGCTTGTCCACCCTCCTACCCAGAGCCTTCACGAGATGAGGGCGAGGACTTCCTCACGTGAGAGGCGCTGACCTGGGGAGGAGAAGCTGAGAGGCCTGGAATTGTTCCTTTCTTTTACCACTTACCAAGGAGGGCGTGCCAGCTCACCCAAGGCCACAGCTCGCCCGAGACCAGGTGTGGCTGGTCAGGCTTCCCCACGGCTGGCCAAGACTCTGCCGTACCTGGTTACCTGCTAGCCACGCCCTCTCTCTCCGAGCCTCAGTTTACCCATCCATGAATGGCGGCTGACCCCATGATCCTCAAGGTCCTGTCTGCTCTGGGACCCTGCATCCTGCCAGCTGTTGTGTGGGGCGGGGCAGCGGGCAGGCCCTTCCCCCCAGCACCTGGCAGTGCAGGGGGGAGGGGCTCACCTGGCTGTCCGAAAGCCAAGCAGCTGGGCTCTCCTGCTGCGTTTTTGAAAGCTTTCTGCCTTTGCTGCAGCGGGAGAAGAGACGCCCTCCCCTGCGGCACTGAAGGGAAAGCAAGCAGTTGCGCCTGGCGAGGTCTAACATGGGCACTGCGACTCCCGGGGGAGGCGGGGCAGGTATTGTGCTGGCCGGCAGAACTGACAGCCGGCATCTTTCCCCGATCTGGAAGTTATCATTACGAAGAAAAAAAACCCCGCACTGCTTTCTTCTCGTTGCATCCAGTAGTCAGTCCGCAGTCTGACAGCAGCGGGAAATAGATGTCTCGTTTAATGATAGGCTGTGCGCTCGCTCCGTCTGCAGCCATGTGGCCCCATCAGGTCGCAGCCACGTTGACCTCTCCAGCGGGACAGGCAGCATCTGCCACCGTAAGTGTGTCAAGGTGATGTCCCCCACCCCAGGCATGCTCCCACTCCCCCCCATCCCGCTGCTGCTCAAATCTCGCCTGCTCACCCACGCTGGGCCCATTGCTGCAGCCGCAGGCAGGACGCCTTCCCCCTTCCTGAGAATGCACCTGCCCTCCGCCAAAGCTGCAAAGAGGCATCTCGCCCTCCTTTGCTCCTGGGCCTCCCCTGCGCATGGAAGAGGCACCAGGAGTCCCGGCAGGTGAGGCCCTGTTCACTCTGACCCTGCGTGTCTCCAGCCCTCACCACTGCGCCTCCCCTCTCAGCCGCCCGGCCTTCCCGGAGCCACGCACCACTCCTGCCCACCCTGTGCCTCTGAGCCCTGCAGTGCCCACCACCCTCTTCCCCAGCCCTCAACTCCCTGCCTGGCACCCCTCTGCCTGTGGAGGCCCCCAAGCCCACATCGGCCTCCGAAGGAAGCCCCAGGACTCTCCCTGTGGGCTGTGCACCTGCCACAGGTGACCAGCCACACCCACGTCACAGCTGAACCCTTGGCAGGGGTGTCCTGGTCCTCAGGCCTAAAGGGGAGCCCAGAAGTGATCTCTAGCCCAGTGTCTCCCTGCGTGCTGGGCTGCGGGAGCCCTTCTTCACCACCCTAGCAAGAAAGAGCCCACTGGGACTTTGCTCGCACACCCCACGGTGGTGGGGAGCTCACTCCCTGCACATGCTCATCAGCCTCCCCAGGCACCTGCAGCTGTGGGACAGCCCTGTGCTGCCCTTCCTCGTGTCCAGCCCTCATCGCCCTGCCCAGAGAACTCCTGAGCAGGACCCCTCCTGCCCCTCAGCCATCCATCCCCACACTGGCTACGGCTGGGCGCGGTTCCCACCTGCTGGGGAACGAGCTGGGCAGGAGGTCGTGGCCTTCACAGCCTCACCAGGTGGGGTGTGGGCGTGTCTTCACCACCCCTGTCCTGTGCTGGGACCCTCCACGGTGCATCTGGTCAGGGCTGCAGGGATCCCCGGGCTTCCCCTACTGGCCGCGTGCTGTTCCCCTGAGCTGGAGCTCAGAACACGCCAACGGAGGGAGGGGTCCCTCCGCACCTCACCCACCCAGTGTCTAGGGGCCTGGCAGGGCCCAGAGCCCATCCTCGCCCAGGTTCCTGCTTTCCTCAGAAGAACCTGAAAACCAGATCACTTTCCAGTCTTTTCCAGATCAGGTGAATCCACCCAGGCTGAATCTGGGAGAATCAGGTCCAGCCTTGAACATCTCTGTCTCCTGGAAGTTTCTAGAATGCTCAGCTGCAGTGAACCTGCATGGTGCTGACCACCATGGGACGGCCTAGTCGCCAGCCCGTCTAGTCCCCACTCACACCTCAGCCAGCTCTCCTGCCACCCCCCATGAAGTGAGTGCCCAGCTGCTGTCCTCACCAGGCACTTTCCCTCCTTCCTTGTGGCCTTGCTGTGCTGGAAACTTGTGCTGCTCTCCTGGTCTTCCTTCCTCAGGGCCAGACTCTGTGCTGTCCCCTTGCCTCGGGAGGGGCTCCTCAGCCCCCAGCGACCTCCAGCCCGCCCTGCAGCCCACTTCTGATGGAGCCAGCGTGTGCGCCTCCTCTGGGCTCACTGCAGCTGTGCCGATTTAGGGGATGTGTCATAACAACAGCTAACACTTCACCGCGCTCACCTCTCACCTCCAGCCAGGCCCAGCGCTGCATCCGTGATGCACGTTAACTCATTTAGTCTTCCCTGGTTCCCTGATTGTGCATAGAGAGGTTTGCAACAGAGGCAAAGAGAGGTTAAGGAACTCGCCCAGGATCAGATCGGAACGTCAGGGGCAGGGTTGAAACCCAGGCAGGCTGTGATGCCTTTGACCTTGACTCTCTAACTGCCCCCTGTGAGCTGCTAACTGCACGCCGGCTAACCGAGGGAGGTGCTTGTTTGTGCAGCATCGGTGACAGACACTGCCGGTGGGACCAGCGAGCCTGGTTCTCTCCCTCCTGGCTTCCTCTGCTGCCTCGACTAGCCTGCCTGCCAAGGTCTTAGTGCCCACCCCCGCTGGCCTCAGCGGGCACTGCAGACTCCAGGCCCTCCTGTTGTAGCTCCCCTGAAGACAGAACCTGGGACAAGAGCTTGGGGAAAAGGGGTGGCTTGGGAGGTGGTCCCAAGGATGGGGGGAAGCAGAAAGGAGGGAGCAGGGAGAGTGAGGCAGGCGATGTACAGAAGGAAATAGAGCCATTGATTGGATGAGATGGCTTCACAAACTTCTTAGTTCGAAGAGCGAAGGTTGCAGCAGCAGGAAGTTTATAATGACAGGTTTCATGTATTCAATGTATTGATTCAACAAACATTTATTAAGCACCTATCATGTGCCAGGCACTAGGAATACAGCCTCGAACTGGGGGTGAGTTTCCAGCTCACTTGGAATTTCTATTTCAGAGAAGGAAGGGAGTAGAGACAGAAAATAGAATAACACATGAAAGTAAGGAAATAGGGGGTCAAACCGTAGCGAATGGGGGAGTGAGGAGGAGGAGGGACCTGCTCCATGTCCCCAAGGGCAGGGACAGGCACCTCTGAGCTGAGATGTGGAATGTGAGGAGGGGCCCTGCCTGCTGCTTCCTCTTCCCATTTTTGCTTCTGTCTTCAACTCATCTCTAGATCAGCGCTTCTCAAACTCTGACGCAGGCAAGACTCTCCTGGGGACCTTGTTAAAATGCAGATCGGATTCAGCAGGCCTGGGCTGGGCCCTGAGGTTCTGCGTGTCTAACAGGCTCCCTGGCGATGCCCACACTGCTGCTCCCTGGGCCACACTTCACATGGCAAGAGCCTGGAGGTGGGGTAGACACTGGCCCTGCTCAGAGCCAGGGGTTCCGGGGTCGGCAAAGGCCACGAGCTGGGGGTGAGGAGACAGGGACGGGAAAAAGTATCTGATCTCAACTTGCCCGTCTCCCCTATGCTTGGGAGACCCATGGGGCAGCCTGGGACCCTCAGCCAAAGCAGGCGTCCCACCTGGCCCCTTGGAGCAGAGTACTCAGGAGAGGATCAGCTGCCTCACGAGGATCTCAGAACTGCTGTCTAAGGGACCATCGGGGACCATTTTCAGACGAGGCATGTGAGGCCAGGGAGGAGGACGGGTCCCCAGGATCACCGTGAATGTAACAGCTCCAGGACTGGGCACCTTGTCTCCTGACTCATTCCTCTGTACAGAAAGCATTTCTCGAACACCTACTGTGTGGCAGGCCCTACGCACAGTCGAGACCCACTGTGCGTGCCCCAAGAAAGCCACTGGCCGGTGGAGAAGATGGCAACAGTCACCAGACGCGAGGCCGGGCATCAGTCAGGGGAGCGCCGAGAACCGAGGTGAGATAATAGAGCCAGAGCCGTGGCAGTGACGGGGCGATGAGGGGGGTTTGAGAGCTGTTTAGGAGGAAGCTTCCAGGCCTGGCCGAGCTGGGGGAGGGCCCAGGTGAGAGAGGAAGAGTATGGAGTGGCACCCACGTGCCTGGCTTGAATGAGGGCCTGGACGGAAGTGTCCTCACTGGGATGTGGACACGGGAGGAGGAGTGGGTCTGGGGGAGGGAGATGGGGGTTTTGCTGTTGGCCCTGCTCAGTTTGGGGGGCCTTGGGCCAGGTGGGTGGAGGCGGCTGGACATTGTGTGTGTGGGGGGGGGCGGGATAGGAGAGGTGGGTCCAGCGAGGCCCTGTCTGTCCGTGGGTTTCAGACTTCTTCGGATAAACCAGCCCATGGTTACTCTGTCTGGGGACATGTGGCAGAACCTCAATGAGTCAAAAGGTGACCTGAGCGTGGACCTCTGTCTCCTAGGTTCTCCTAACATCAGTCTCTCTTTTGTTGCGCCTCTGCCCGGGCTTCCTGCCCTGCACTGCCCTCCGGTGGCCATGGGGCACCATTGCCGCCTCACATTGCCTGATCCGGGCAGCAGGATGCAGCTGCGGGAATGAAACGGTTCGCTGCAGGGCGGGGAAGGAGAGGGCTTGCTGGTCACTGCCCTCTGATATAAGGTCAGGGACCCCCAAGAACTCTGGGCTTTCGCAGAAGGAGGCTGCCCTTTCCCTGGGCCAGGGGTGCTGGCTCAACCCTTCTCCCCGTCACTGCTCTTTCCTGCACACCTTCTTGGTAGCTGTCATAGGTGCGTCCTGTGCTGGAAAGGAAGGAGCGGGGTCCTGCGGAGCAAGCCCATGCAGGCAGGAGGCTGCTGGACTGGTGCTGGGAGCCCTGGCAGTAGGTTCAGGCTGTGAGGCAGCAGCCAGGTCTCGGAGGGCCTTGTGGGCTGTTGCTTTGCTGGGACCTTGACTCGCAGGCCAAGGTTGCAAGTAGGGTAGAAACATGCCTGCACTGGCTTGGGGAGGCTGCCCTGCGGCACACAAACTGGGGTTGGGGACACCGGAAGTTGAAAGACCAGTGGATGCCGTGCGACAGTTCAGAGAGTGGTAGGGGCTGCCTGTGGCCAGGCCTGGGCGGAGAAATGGTGACACTCTCCCATATCCCGGGGAGGAGAGCCGAGCCTGGTGGAGCTGGCTGTTTGAATAAGGAGGGTGTCCAGAGACGTATGACCATGTGAAGGTCCTTGTAGGGATGTGAGCCAGGCCTTCCCAGAGGTCAGAGAGCCTTGTCCTTGACCATGTGGATGGAGCAGCCTGACCCCTACCTTCCCCTGGTGGCTTCGGCTGGACACTCCCTGAGACTCCATCACTGCCAGGTCCCTGGTAACCTGGACAGAGCCCAGGCTCCAGTGCTGGCCCCAGTGCTGGCTCCACCGCCAACCCACTGCACCCTCTGAAGGGAGCCAGTCCCCACCTTCCCAGACCTCCGCTTCCCCACAGGAGAGGAACAGGGGCTTGGCCTAGAAGTCACCCGGCTCTCGCAGGTGCCCTCCCACTCTGAGAACCTGATGTCCCATTGCTCCTGTGGAAGAACCAGTCCCACACTCCAGCCAATGGGACATTTGTGTCTGTCGCAATGTTCTTGGTGCCTCTTCCCTGTCCCCTGGTGTGTTGCCCAGCTCCCAACAGCCAGCACCTGCAATCTGCATGAGAATTCTCTCCTGGCCTGTGCTGCCTGGGTGCAGGCAGGCTGAGAACCCCTGGGAATTCACACCTCCGGGAGCAGCCCTCAGCAGGATGATAGCAGGTGGACAAATGCTTCGGCTTCCTCAGGCAGGGGAGCTCCGAGGCGTGTGCTCTATGCAGGCTCCAGAGGCCCTGGCATGACAGATCTGCAGCTGCCCACCGTGGGCAGGGCAGGGTGCTGCACCCTGTGTTGGCTGCCTTCTCCTCTGCCTGCTTCTCCACCTCCCAGCTGCTGCTTCCTGGGATCCCCCCTCAAATAAACTGTCTGCACTCAAACTCTTGTCTCAGGCTCTGCTTCTGGGGGATCCAAACCAAGACAGTATCCAGCTAAGCCACTTTATTTTCATGGCCTTTGGTACAGGTGGCAAGAAAGGACGTGTGGAACAGATCCCTGTGATGGGCACAGGGAGACCATGTTTTTCACCTGGGACCTTGGGACCAGGTAACAGGGATGAAGGGGTAGAGCTAAGGCTCAACCTGCTTTCAGGGGGGCTGTGGAACAAGGTTCTAGAAACACTGGTCATGGCTTCCCCTCTGGGGCAGGCCCTCTGCTGCCAGGCTTGCCTCAGATACCACAAAGCAGATGCCCTTGTTGATGGAGCAGGCCTCGGAGTAGTGGATGGGGTAGTAGTCACACCTCAGCTCCCAGCAGCCAGCCTCCTCTACAGCCTTCTACACTGTCTCCCTCTCCGGGTGGAGCCTAAAGAACTTCTCAGAGCCCACCGTGCAGTGCAGGGCAGACACAGTGACCAGGCCTGGCAGGGCTGCCCCATGTGTGTCCACGTCAGGACAGGGGTCTCCAGGGCCAGCAGGGAGAGCACACAGTCAACCAGAGGCACCTGGGCCAGTGGGCATGGCTTAGACACGTGCTTCAGCAACCATGTGACTTTCCTTCGAAGCTGGGCCTCCGTGTCCTGCCACCTGCTCCTGTGGGGAAGAGCCACAGAGGTGATGTGATGATTATGACAACCGTCCCCAGCCCCCACCACCATCGTCTGGGCAAAGGCCCTGATTCAACCTGTTCAGCAACTCTTTGAGGGAGATATTATTTCCCCCATTACACAGATGAAGAAACTGAGGCACAGCCTTGCTCAGGTCTACACAGCTGTAGGTGACAGTGGACTGGATATTTGACTCCTCCCTCCTCCTTCTCCTCTGCTTCCTTTTAAACAATTTCATAGTTTTTGGTATATTAGATTATTAATTTGTTAACAAAATTTGCCATTTTGATCATTTTTAAGTGTATAATTAGGTGACATTAATTGCACCCATCACCACTGCCTATTTCCAAAACTTTTATACCACCCGCATATTAATAGAAACCCTGGAATTATTAAGCAATAACTCCCCATTCCCCTCCCCACAGCCCCTGGTAACCTCTAATCTACTTTCTGTCTCTATGAATTTGCCTGTTCTAGATATTTCATGTACGTGGAGCCACACAGTATTTGGGGCTCATTTCACTTAGCATAATGTCTTCCAGGTTCACCCATGTTGGAACTCCCCACGTCTCGAAACATGTTCTTTGCTTGGCTTCCTGGGGTGCACATGCTCCTGGTTCAGCCTCGTCCTCTCCCTGGCTGTAAAACACGGCCTCTCCTCCCCTCCCCACCAACACTCAGCCACCCAGTGGTCTCAGCTGCCCACGGAAGACTCCCAGAGTTAGGTCTCCAGCCCTGGGGTCTCCTCAGTGTCCCCCACACACATCCAGTTGCTCCACTGGCATCTCCCCCTCGACCACATTGTCTCAGCTGAGACATTTTCATCTGCTCCCCTAAACCTACTCCTCCCGTGTCTCTTTCTCCTGGAATTGGCCCTGCCATCCTTCCTGTGGCTTCAGCCAAAAATGACTCCCTTCAGCCAAGGGAGTCACCCTTGACTCTTTACTCTCCTTCACATCCAACCCCCCAGCAAATCCTGCAAGGTGACCTGAGACCCCAGCCACTCTGGTCTCTCCTGGCTCCCACCAGGTTGGAGCCCCTGTTGGCTCTGCCCTGGAAGACGGCCACCTCCTGCTGCTCTGCCCAGTGCTGCCCTCCCTCCAGAGGCTATCCTGGCGTGATGAGCAGTTCTTTAAAAAATGTACATTTATGGGCTGGGCGTGTGGTTCACACCTGTAATCCCAGTGCTTTGGGAGGCCGAGGCTGGAGGATCGTTTGAGCCCAGGAGTTTGAGGGTACAGTGAGCTATGAATATGCCACTGCACTCCAGCCTGGACAACAGAGCAAGACCCTGTCTCAAAAGAAAAAAAAATTGAATTAAATTAAAAATAAAAAGTCTCAGGAATGTTAGTTTTCGGTGTCTGTTCAAGTAAGGTTCATTTATTTAATGGCTTCCCTAGTGGTTAGCAAGCAAAAGCCTTGCAGTTTCCATTGTTGTAAATAATGTTGTAATCAATACCCTTGTGCATTAGCTTTTTCTGTATTTTATTTTGGACTGTGGCATTGTGGGATTACTGGGTCAACGTTTAAACACTTTTAGTATAAATAATTTAGGCAAACAATTGCCAAATTATTTTTCCAAAAGGAAAACAATTTTTTTTTGCCTTCTCATTATTTTTAGGACAAATGTTTCATTTTCTCTAAGAAAATGTGATATATAATAATAAAATAAACTTGTTCATTTTTTTTCTTTGGGCTTTCTTCTAAGTTTAGAAAATCCTCTCCCCCTCAGAGATTTGATAATTATTCAATTGTGATAGCTTCTTGATTGATTTTCAAAAAGATATTTAGCCTTTATTTTGTTGTTTGGTGCAAGGTGAGGCTCGGAGCAGCTGCTTGCAACTGACCAGAGAAAACAGAATCTTGTTTGCACTTGCACATTCCCTCTTGTGGACTCCTTCTTCTCTCCCCAGAGTCAGGCAGGAGGAGAGATTAACAGAGGCATCAGGAAGCATGGAATGCCGAGATGGCAGTTCTCCTAATCTCGAAAAGGAGATTGGTCCTTTTCTTATGTGTCTGACTTTTCAAGTGGTTTATTGGCTTCATAGGTAGCTTGAAATTCGTTCATCTAATTAAAATTAAGTTAGAAGTCCCCTCAAATGGAAATTTCCCTGAGCTATTAAAAAGTCACCCTATAGAAAGATTCCTAAAATGATGCACACATTCGCAAAAAGGACAGAAACTGCCTTGTCATGAAAAAAAAGTTGTTAGGTTGATGGAGGCAAAAACCATAGGACAGTGGTTCTCAGCCTTGCATGCTTTTGCCTCCCAGGGAACATTCAGCAATGTCTGGGGACATTTTGGTTGTCATAACTTGGGGGTGTACTGACATCTAGTGGGTAGAGGCCAGAGGTGCTGCTAAAACTCCCACAAGGCACCGTTCGGCACCCCCACCCCCACCAAGAATTAGCAAGCCTGGAACGTCAATGGTACTGTGGCTGAGAAACGCTTTCTTAGAACATATCCATAGGAGACTTGACTTCGAGCAGATCACCCTAGTGCTGTTAGGACACCTGCCCATGCTGGAGATAGGAACTGTGTTGGGACAGAGAAGGTGAAAGTGGTGGAGAAGCAGGTTGAAGCCAAAGGTCAGAGGCTCTGGAAGGCCCAGCGGGAGTTTGTACTCATTCCTCTGGGCAGCAGGAGGCACTGGAGGCCTTGAGCGAGGGGGGCATCCTCTGCCCACTCAAGGGCATCCAATTGCGGCAGGGTGTGTAGTTCTGGGAAGGATGGTCTCTCCTAGTCCTGCACAGACCCCTAGATGCCTGCATCCCACTGCAGGGGCTCTGGGTACCCCCAGATAGTACATGCACATCCACAGTTCAATTCTGGAAATGCAAAGGCTGGGCATCTTCCATGTGCCTCTCCATATCCGCTCTCCATCCTTCTCCAGGCTGCTGTGAGCCCTGGAGGGGCTCCCTTCCCCTCTGGGTTTCAGCTGGATTTGGCAGGATATTAGAGGGAGGTGGGACAGGGAGGTCAGAGTGTTTTATGGGTATTTATTCTTCAGCCCCTTTGCTGATGGCTGCTGCAGGAGGCCCTCCCTACACGGCCCTGTCTCTGGTCCCAGGGGATAACGGGTCCTTTCCACGGCCAGCCCCCAAGGTGCTCTGTTGGTGCATTTTACGTGTCATCTTGGCTGGGCCACATTCCCAAAATGCTTGGTCCAACATTATTCTGGATGTTTCTGTGAGGGTGTTTTTGGATGAGGTTAACATTTAAATCAGTGGACTTGGAGTAGGGCAGATCACTCTCCCTAACGTGTGTGGGCCTCATCCAATCGCTTGAAGGTCTGAGTAGAACAAAAGACTGCTCTCCCCTGGGCCTAAGGGAATCCAGGCAGCAGATGAACCTCCAGGTTCAAACCGCAGCATTGGCCTATCCTGGTTCTCAGCCTGCAGACCCACCCTGAAGATTTTGGACTTGCCAGCCTCCACAATTATGGGGGTCAATTCCCTGAAATAAATCTCTTTCTTACCGTGTCCACATCCTATTGGTTTTGTTTTTCTGGAGAGCCCTGACCAATAGAGGTACCTTGTAGCTGCCTTCAACCCTGCCCATACCTTGGTTAGTTGGCACCATCCTTTTATGAAACACTTCTCAAATTATGTACCATGAGCCCTGCAGATTCCTGCCCTGAGTACCTTCTGGGGGCCGGCACCAGGGTCTCGGGCCTCCCTGGGGGATGCCCAGACACCCACCCCACGGAAGCCAGGCCCTGGTGTCCCTGCTGGGGGACAGGGACACTGTCCCTGCTGAGTGTCCCTGCCTCTGTGGAGGCCTCTGTCTGCTGGACCCTATGGAGTCAGAAATGCTTGCTTATATTTGTTTACTTAAAGCTGGAACAAGACATTCTGGGTCAGTGGCATGAACCTCCAGTGTAGCAGATTCATTTCCATCTGGTTCATGGTCAAGTGAGAGCCGGTTCCTATTGCTGAAAGGAGGCTGAGCTTTTCTCGGTCTGTGGGAGGTTTTACAACGCACTCCCATTTTAAAGGTAAGAACACTGAAGCCTGAGGGCAACTTATCTGGGGCCACATGGCGAGTCAGCAGCCAAGAAGCCAGGACTCTAGGGCTGCTCTGACGGGCTACGCTTTATGACTGGGCTCCCTGGTTCTCACTCATGGAAAGTGATGGATAATTTCTGACCTCCTCACCGTGGTTTGCACAGTGATGCTGGGTCAGCCATTCTGTTCTTACTTCTAGAATCCTAGCCCTGTTCTCCAACTAGTCTGGGGGGTGTGCGGAGCTGAGCCCACTGCTTGGCCTGGAGAGAATCACTGGGCCCCACTGGCCACCAGAGGACCAGCTGCGGACCTCACCATGTACTCAGGCCACAACAGCTGTGACCCAGGGGAAGTGACTTTGGTCCTCACAGCCAGTGAAGTGGGCACACAGATGGGGAAATTGACACCTGCCCAGGGTCACACAGCAGCATGTGGCTGGGGGTGCTGAGAGCTGCACCCAGGGCTGGGCGCCATCATGATGGACAGGGGTTGGTCCCTAGAGGAAGCAGAGCCAGGTGGCTGCAGCCTCAGCTGCCTTGGCTTTGGGGTTGGAGGAATTTCAGTTAAGGCGAGTCAGTGTGGCAGGAGGGGCCTGGCAATGAGTACCAGGAGCACTTTCTGCCCCAGGATTACTTGGCCACCTACATTGACTTCGATGGTGGCCCTTCGCCCAAGATCGGGGTGCCACAAGACCTTTGATCCAGGTGGGCAGGGGTTGGCCTTTTCCCTGAGCCTCTCTCAAAGCTCCCTGCATGGGCATGGGGAGGTGTCCCGGGTGCAGCCTGGTCCATCTCGGGGCTGCCGGGGGCTGGCAGGGTGGGGTCTGCCCCTGTCTTTGGGGGCTGTTATGCTGGAGGTCGGGTCTGTCTCCTGGTCACTCCAGAGATATATGCCAGCTATATGCCAGCCCAGGGATCAGGACACACAGGGGAGGGGACAGCCCCGTGCAGTTTCCTGCTCTCCGTCAGCACTGAGGTACTTGGGGTGGGGCAGGGAAGGCTCTCCAGGTCCTCAAGTCCAGCCCTGCCCTTGCTGGAGGCCTCTGGGGCCCAGGGAAGGCCAAAGGCAAACAGTGGGACTGTGGCCAGTTGGGATCTCCCCAGGCCTGGAGTGTGTAGCTCAGATGTGGCATGGAGAAGCCCTGCACTGGGATCAGGAGTGCTGCACGGTGTCTCAGTCCCCAAGGGCCTCAACTGAGCCATCTGTGCAATGGATCGTGGCCTCTATCTGCCTCCGGATGATCACCCCATGGTGACTCCGTGATTTGGTTGTGTTTCCTGGCTCCAGCAACTATGTCCTCGCTTTGGGTACTTGACAAGGCAACAGTGAGGGTGAGCGTCCTGGTGGCCTGGGCTAGGAGGGGCTAAGAGCCTGCTGAGCCTGGTGGAGCCGGCAGGTGGAGCAGGCAGAAAATGGCCTGGCTGGGCACAAGCCCCACGGGCTGAGGGACGGCTCCAGACAGACTGGTGGAAGTCATGCTTCGCTCCAGCTTCCAGGTGACCCTGGACATTTCTCCTCAGGCCCCTGCTTCCCTCCCTGCCTTCCAGTGAGGAATTCATCCGGGCAGGCCTAGACATCCAGGATGGCCCCCTGCTCAGAGTCAGCCTGGACCTTAGAGGGCCACTGCCCGTGGCCAGTCTTCTCTGAGCCCTCCAGCCCGATGATCTCCAGAGCAGGGCCTGGGGCTCCTGTTCTCTGTCCTGGGGGCTTGGTGCATGTGCTCTCGGCTGAAAGGCATTGGCCTAGGTGTTTAACCTTTCTCAGACTCAGGTTTCTAACTGTAAAATGGAAATAATAATAGTAGTCACTACACAGGGTGGTTCTGAGGTGTAAATGGAAATGAATGTATATAAAATATTTAGCAACAGGCTTGGCCTACAGGAAGGCATCAAGCATGTTCGTGATAACCGGCATGCTTGGCCCTGCGCCCCCCTTGGGAAGACCAGGGTGTGTGTCCTCCTTGCCTCTCTCATTGCCTCTCTCATGCCTCCTTGTCTCAGGTCTCATTTCTCTCAGCTGCCTGCCCCTCACCAGTGTCAGTGATTTCTTTCCCTCCCACAGGAGGCCAAGGGGACGCGCTGATTGATACCGGCTCAGATTCTACCATCTACCCAGCCCTTGCCCCCTGTGAGTCACTCAGAGACGCCACTCTCTCCAACTTCACTGACTGCAACCGTGAGGAGCAGCGGAAGTGGCTGAGGGAGGAACCAGGGACCCATGACTGGACCCTGGCAGTGGGATTTGCCTGTGAGCTGGAAGGGAACAGGTAGGGGCACAGGGGTTGGAGCCAGGGATCCCTGGGGGCTGGACATCACCCCCTTTCTCAGAGGGCCCTCTGGCCTCTCGGTTGTCCTTAACATTTTCTGGAGAGCAGGCTCCTCAAGAATAGGACTAGATGCTCTGTGGTGGGGATCCCCAAGTTTTAAAATTGGATGGACCCCAATTTAGAGTAGATGGATCCCAATTTAGAGTAGATGGACCCCCAAGTTTTAGAATTACAGCAGTTTTAGGAGCAAGTTTCTGATCATGATGGGACTGTGTTGAGATGTGATATAGATAAGTATGACCATTGAAGACGAGATGGTAAGATCCTTCCCTCTTCCTTCCTTCCTTCCTTCCTTCCTTCCTTCCTTCCTTCCTTCCTTCCTTCCTTCCTTCCTTCCTTCCTTCTTTCCTTCCTTCCTTCCATCTACATATCTACTTATCATCTATGTATCCATCCATCTTTCCCTCTTCCCTCTATTGTCTGTACCTGGTGTGACCATATGACATATAGTGACATGAACCCACCCCCCCACCTGAGTAGTCAGAGACAACAAAGACTTACCTGTGCTTCTCCTCTATCACTTGCCCCTGCCTTCCCCACCTGAGTTATTGCTAATATTAATTTTATATTTATCATTCCCGTGCTTTTTAAAAATAATTTATTTATGTATGTCTGAACAATCTGCTTTTTAGTTTTAGTCACTTGTGAACTTTATAACAGTAATTCACTGTATGTTATCATCTAGGATTTGCTTTTAATTACTTGACATTATATTTTAAGATAGCTATATTCATACATTACCTGTAGCAAATTCATTAATTCATCCATCCATCCATCCATCCAATAATGTTTATTGAATGCTGGGGTTCTTTGTCCTTCCTGGAGATTAAGGGATGGGGACTCATCGGGAACCAGAGAGAGGAGGATTCCCATAATGGTTCTGGTCCACTCTTCCTGAGCACTTTCTTGCTGGGGAAACTGAGGCTCAGATTGAGGAAGAGCCTGCTGTCAGGCCACACAGGGACTCAGAGACAGCAATCCTTTGGAGACCCAGAGATCACCTCCATCTTCTGGTCACAGTGGACTGAGTTCCCTTTGGGACCCTAAAAGGCCTTCCCTGAATCCCACCCTCTCTCTGCAGTGGCCGGTGGCAGGAGAACGAGGAGAAGGTGAGGGCCATGGTGAAGTGGGTGTTCAAGTGCGATGTCTATCTGTGTAACCCGCTGGCCCTGGTTGTGTTGCCTCCCACCAACTGGCTCATCCTGCTGGCCATGGAGTGCCCCTGCTGTAGCCTCAGCGTCTACTGTGCTGCGTTGTGCAACCTCACCTTGCTGCTCAAGCCAAGCGGCCACCTGGTGACCATGGTCACGTTTGGGATCTCTTTCATCCTATATGGTGGGGAAGTGTGAGTTCTCCTGCATGGTCCTAGAGAAGGAGGAAGTATAGTGGACCGCTATGCTGGCCTTGACATTGGGCAGCTCCTGCACAGTTCCCAGAGCTACTTAGCCCCCAGCACTGCCAACAACGGGGTCTGCTTCATTGTGGCCTGAGAGAGGTTTGGGCCCGAAGCCAGGAGGGCCAGCCAGAGGTCTGAGGCTTCAGCCATCTATGTGCTAGAGAAGGGTTAGGAATGGATAATGTCTAACGGCATTTGCTTCCAACATTAACATTCCATCTTCTGAAATTCCGAGATGCTAAAATCCTTGTTTTAGAATTCTAAGTTTCCAACATATTTTGCTCTAGGATTCTGGGAATGGAACATTCCATTTTCTAACATACTAAGCCTTTTAGCTACCCTTAGACACTGTCTGACCCTCATGCAACTGTAGAGCATGAGGGGCAGGTTTCAGAGTCTACCCAGGATGTTAAAGGCAAGGAAGCCTTTAGACAGTGGTGTATTGGGAGATGTTTCACAACCAGCTCTATAAAAGGAAAAGCACTGATGTGTGGCAGTTGCCAATTTCCATGGTATAAATATTCCTACCATGGTTGATTTCAAGCTACCGGTAGCTTCATAACCAGCTCATAAAACTCCTAAAAATTTTACAATTGGCTCTCATGAACTGATTTGAGTCAGCTTGAATATACTATTGCCTCTAGACTAAGGTTGGTAGATTTAGCAAATAAAAATGCAGGATGTCCAGTTAATTGAATTTTAGGTAAGCAAAATAAATTCTTTTAAAAGTATGTTAAAGATACTTGTGTTGTTTCCACCTTTTGGCTATTGCGAATAATGCCGTTTATGAGGTCAGCCACATTTAAAACATGTCACACTCACTTAATTCTCACAGCAGCCCCATGTGGATGGTATTATTTTGAATCTCCATTTTATAGGTGAGAAAACGGAGGCACAGACTTTCTCAAAGATACACAGCTACTAAGTAGTGGAACCAGTGTTATGGGCCCAAGCAGTGTAGCTCCAGAGCCCAAGAGATTGATCTCCACCCCGCACTGTCGTCTCGCAGGGAGCCAGGGGACTGGGGGGCATCCAGGGGACTGGGGGGCATCCAGGGGACTGGGAGGCATCCAGCTTCACTGGAGCTGGTTCTTCAGAGTGAATAGTTCGCTGATGGCAGAGGGAGAGAAGGAGGGCTAGCCATTTCCAGCAGAGGAGAGACCTTGTGTGTTGTGGCTGAATACACAAGGACCTGTCTCTACTTCACAGTCAAGGCCCCCGAGGTCCTGAAGTGACAGGAATAAGAAAATAGAAGATGCAGACTGTTGGCTAAAATCTCAGGAAACTTTATTATCTGCGTGGCACCCCCCAGTCCTTTCCACCTCCTATACCTCCTATACCATAATATAGGAATCATGCAGCGAGGCTAAGCAAGCTATGGAGAGGTAAAATCAGAAAGATTTTATAGACTCGAAAGGATAGGAACTTCCTAGTCTCTTCCCAACTCACGACTGTAACTCCCACATCCTTATGGAGGTGGAGCTGGGGGCGGGGAGGGCACGGAAGAGGAGGACAAAACCTTGACAGCTCTTTCACACTTGGCTGGCAAGGGCAGCCTATAGCATCCTAGTGCCTTCTTGGCAAGTGCTATCTGTCCCTCAGGCTCTTCACTGAGAAGTGTCGCATATTTTGCTACCCTGGGCTAATCTTTAAAAAGCCCCAAGTTTATTCTTTTCCCTAGAGCTCTGAAAAAGCCCAAGGTCAGGAAACATGGCTGTTCACCAGAGGCATTTTAACTTGCTTATCTAGAAAGGAAAGGAACAAAAGTTGGCCATTCCAGTCATCTCAGTTCAGGAAGCATAGAGACGGTGATGTTTCCATGGGCAACTGCCCCTCCTCACTGGAAATGCTGTAAAGACTTACAGTTGTGCACAAGCACAGACGTCAGACACGCCCAGGCCTGTGTGGGGATCAAGGACTGCAGGATATGGGCTCTGGGCTCCCGCACACGTGGGCATGTTGGGTGTACAGTAAGTTGTGGGGTGTCTGGATTTTAGATTGTAATAAAAAGAACCAGACATGTAGAAACAGGTTATCTTGAAACAAAAGAATGTCAGTGTTTCAGAAGATGTTAGCTGTCTTCCTGTGCCCATTATACCCATTAACTCCTTCAGAGTAACAGATTTTTTTAGTTGGGCACATGGCTGCCCTAAACAAAGACTACATTTCCCAGCCTCCTTTGCAGCTAGGTGCAGCCTGGTGAGTGAGTTGGCTGAAGGGATGTGAGCAGATGGGGTGCACACAGACTCTGCTTTTTCTCCTTCATCCTTTATTCCATCCTGGGACCTGGAACATGAATGCTTGGAGGTCAAGGTCACACATGGTGGAGAAGGAAGACAGAAGGAAACTGGGAACCTGGCAACGTGGAGCACCACAGGGGACATGGACTTTTATGTGAGAGACAAACGTCCATCTTGTTTAAGCCACTGATGTCGCTGTTGCCCTGATTATTATTTTAATTATTATTATTGTCATTACTTTGGCAGGAATATCACAGAACTGCATGTGCCTCTTTCTGCGAATAAGGAGGTACATGACATTGATTGCTCCATTGCTGGTATGGTAAATGATCACTTGGTTAATGTTGTGTTAGCCAACTGTAAAATGGCCATCCCCCCCTCGGTAATTCAAAAGTATTTCACAGAGAGATACTTCGAGACTATATAAATATCCTGCATCCACCAGCTTTAGCATGCATTGATGATGATTCTTGCCTGAAAGAATGATTATTATTATTCTAGTTGTCAAATCATGATTTGCTAATTCCATCATTCTTTCTACATTTATTAGTTGACATTCAAATGTGAGGAGGGGCTTTCCTTTCTCCTTTATTTATTTCTATAAGCATGGACTCTTAGTTTTTAAATAATCTATTTATAATCTATTACTGTCATTACTTACTTTGATGCTCAGATTTGACCAGTAGGAGCCCTTATAAATTGGGTAGTATGTTGTTTTGACAGGTCCCCATCATGTTTTGAGTACTTCCTTATTAAGTTACTCTTATTTGTAGTTTTATTTTATTTCATTTTGTCACTGTCAACTGACCCTAATGCTAACCAGTATAATTAGGAATGGGAGTGAAAGAAAGGACAAGGGCTCTAGGTTGTCTTCTTCAGCTCTGGCCCCAGGGGCTCAGCACTTTGCTTGCCAGGGGCATGAAGTGGTCCATGAAACACCCACTCCTAAGCCAGAGTTGGACTGAGAAGGCACAGGTTATTGCCCTCTCCAAACAGCCATATGACTGTCCTTAAGCCCTGCCTTAAGGCTGAAGGTACATCATGGTCTCTTTAGGGGACTGAAACAGAAGGGAAAATCTCTAGGATCATCAGCTCACGTGCATGGAGTTTGAACATTCACACAGCCAACCTGGAGAAAGGTACCCAAATCAAACCATTGGAGCAAAGGACCCAGGTTTGTTTGTCCAGAGCTATGGACTAAGAGATCAGAAAACAAGGGGAGAGGAAGAACAAGAGGCAAATGATTGAAAATTGTGGGCAGCAGGAGGCCTCCCTGGGGAACACATAGGAAATGATAGTATTTGTGCAGCTGGTTGGGGTGGATGGAGAAGACTGCCCATGGCAGTGACGGCCTGTGATCTCAGGCCAGACAGGCTCCATTTAGCTGTCTCGAGGCTTGAGGAGATAGGGATCCCACCATCAATCTGCAAGATATCAGTGTGGACTCTCCTGCTGGGAATCTCTGGCGTAGCAAACCCAGGAGGGAGTGACCACTGTCCCACAGTTGGGCTTTCACTCACTTTTAGAGGTTTGTATAATCTAGGTTGAAAACATAAGCTGATTTAACAAAAGACCCCCTCATCCCCACTTCCAAAAATAGTAAAAAAATTTATAAGTAAATAAAACACAAGGTTCAAACCGAATGGAAGTTTATTTCTCATTTGTGACCATCTGAATTCCAGGTCACTAGTGACTCTGCTCCATGGAGTCATTCAGGGAACCAGGTTCCTTCCATCTTATTTCTGCCATCCACCAGGCTAGCACACTCAAACTTGAGTGAGCATCAACAGTACCCAGAGCCCTTATAAACAGCTTGCTGGGCCCCCCATGCAGAGTTTCTGATTCAGCAGATCTGATAGAGTGACTGAGATTTTGCATTTCTAACAAGTTCTCAAGTGGTGCTGATGCTGTTGTTTTGGGGACCACACATTGAGAACTACTGCTCTTGGGTGTTGCTTTTGTCTTTAGGGTTATAACACACCCTCATGGTTGCAGCTGTGCTCTGGCTTACAGGAAAGAAAAGACGATGGAAGAGATGGAGCCTGGTTTTAAGGTTTTGGCCCTCTCATTCCATTGGTGACAGCTTAGTTCCATGGCCACTTCCAGCTGCAAGGGAGGCTGGGAAATACAAAGTGGCTGGGCAATCATTTGCCCAGCTTCAAATATATTACCATAAATGAAGGAAAGAATGGATTCTGTTGGGCAATCAGTAGACTTTACCACAGCACTTTTCCACTTTGGGAGCAGTTTAGATTCATTTACTTGGACCCAAATGTTCACACAGAATATTTTCTCAGAGGATACTATGTAATGATTCCAAAGGGTGTCCTCATATTGCTTCAACAGGAATTTTTCACATGGAGGCACTGACAGCTACTTCTGAGCATCTGGGGTCTGCAGTTGATGGTGGAAACGCCAGGGTGACAGAGGTCTCAGCTTGCCCCAGAGAAGGCACTTTTACCTGGGCGGTCCCTAAGGAAGTTTACTCAAGAATTTCCCAGGGCTATTCCAAGGCAAGTGTGCAGCAAGGTGGGTTGGGATTTGTATTATTTAGAGGAGTGCATTAGTTAGTGTTCAGAGAAACAGAATCAGTAAGGGGTGTGTGTGTGTGTGTGTGTGTGTGTGTGTGTGTATTTATCCTATTGGTTCTGTTTTTCTGGAGATAGCCCCCCACCCCTTGATTTATTTTAAGGAATTGGCTCCCACGATTGTAGAGGCTGGCAAGTCTGAAATCCACAGGGAAGGCTGGCAGGCTGGAGACCCAAGAGAGAGATGATGTTGGTGCTCAAGTCTGAAGGCAGTCTGGAGACAGAATGCCCTCTTCCTTGGGGGACCTCAGTTTTTTCCTCTTAAATTGCTCAACTGATTGGATGAGGCCTACCCACATTATGGAGGGTAATCTGCTTTACTCAAAGTCTACTAATTTAAATATTAATCTTATCTAACAAGTACCTTCAAAGTAACATCTAGGTTCGTATTTAACAAAATAGCTAAGTATCATGGCCTAGCCAAGTTGACACATGCAATTAATGATTGCATTGGTGGAGACTGATATATAATTTTTGGTTAAAGTAGATGCATTCTCAGAACCTCATGGGATGCCTCTGCTTCCTCCTTACTCAGCCTGAACAGTGCCTGAGCACAGACCGGGACAGACAGCCGGGCCCATCACTCCTGACGGTGAGCCGGTCTGGGGTGCTCTGGGCTGAGTGAAAGAGCAAGAGTCTCAGCAGGGTTGTGGCTGTTTCATCCCATCCTGCAAGAGCCTGGCGAGGGCAGGGATCCTTCCACCGTCTCCAGTCTCATGTTGGAGCCACGTAGGAGCTGAGGTTGGGAGGTGGCTGATGAGATAAGGGAATGTGTGGTTGAGCTGTTCCTCATGTTGCCAAGGACAGTGGCTTGGGCCGTACCCCCTTGTCTTGACCTCTGTGGGCGGTGGCCAGACAACTGGGACAGTCGAAGATCACATCTTTAGAAGGACTTTCACAATGTGCTTCCATCCCAGATGGTCCAGACGTGTTACAGCTTGTCAGATTTGTGTTCCCACCCCAGACCCTGGACGGCCAGTCCCAAGGACATAATTACAGGGACAAGTGTGTGCTTCTATTCTCTAGAAACCCCTCGACCCAGGTACATGTCCAGCCCTGCATACTCTCAAGGAGCACCAGGTTGGAGGGGGATCCATTCAGTGAGTCCCCTCCCTGGAGTGTCCTGGAGGAAGCAGTGCTTGATCCTCACACTCTGGTAAAACACCTGGCCCTCAGCCAGCCTGCTCACTTCCCAGTTCCAAGCCCCCTAACGCAACTGATGCGTCCTGCTGCCAGAACCCACAGGGCACAAGACAGAATTCAGGAGGAACACAAATTCCTGTGGGTAGACTCATACATGCAGGCACTCATGGACTCAAAAATGCCTAGAGCCACAGCTGTGTAGCCGTGTACACGATTTTGCACACACACACACACACACTCACTCACAGTTTTCTCTATGTTAAAGGCGTGTTATGAGTCAAGGCCATCTGAATTGTCCTTCCCATGTAAAGTCCACTGAATTTCCACCCCCCTTTCTCCCTCCCTTCCTTCTGTACATCAGGGACACAAAATTAATAATATTAATAATACACCTTGATTAACGACACCTTGCCATCATTGGTCCCTGCAAGGCCCCATCTTTTATTAACTGATGAATCAATAGAAATGATATAACAAACACTTATGAAACAAATACCCTAACAACCCTCAGAACACTGACAATTACATATACTTCCCTATGTGGTTCTCCCCTGCCCCATCTCCCCCCTCCCCAGGTAACTGCTCTTCTGAATCACGTCATCTTCATTCCCTTGCTTTTATTTTTATAAAGCTTTATCAAAACTACATTTTCCTAAATAAACTGTGATTTCTTGGTTTAAATTGTTTTTAAGTTTACACAAATATATGATGCTGTCTGTAATCTTTTGGGAGTTATCTTCATCACTCACAATCCCATCACTAAAATCCAGTGTGTAGTCCATTGCATTCTGAGAAGGCAAATGAAATGACTGCCAATCATTAGAGAGGCTCACATTTGTCTTGGCTAAATCTGGTTTTAGGTTAATGCATGACATGGAGAAATGGTATTTGCAGAGTACTGGGCAAGCATGCTTTACAGTTCTTATTTATTTAGCAGACTCCATGGGTTTATCCCTGTGACATGAAACTTGGAAAAGCATTTCTTTTTAAATGATTGTTGATATTTATTAGGTTATTAAACATGGAATGTCCAATTTCCTTAAGTACTAAGTTTGAGAGTTGGTATTTCTGACATTGCATTTTGACACTTCTTGTGGTTTTATTATTATTATTATTGTGAAGGTACATCCTCATTCTTTCAAATGCACATTTTGGTTTGTGATTATCTTTCAAATTTTTTTTTAGAGCAATTTTTGTGAAACCATGGATAAGTCAGAAATTTGCATTATTTTTGAATACAAGTTCCATTGTGGAACTAATGTAGCACAGACAGCTCAAAATATCAACCAAGTGTTTGGGAAGGATGTGGCTAATGAACTCACAGTATGTTGATGGTTTGAGAAGTTCCATTTTGGTGATTTTAATCTTGAAAATGAGCCCTGTGGGTGAAACCAAGGTGGAGAATGATGAGGCGAAAGCTGTAGTGGAAGTGAATCCATCTCAACCTACGTGTGAATTAGCAGCAAGGTTTGATGTTACTATTCCAACAATATTGGACCATTTGAGACAAATCAGCCAGGAAAAGAAGCTGGATAGATGGGTTCCACATGAATTAAAAGAGCATCAGAAGAGAAATCGTCTTGAAGCTTGCCTTTCTTTGCTGTCAAGACATAAAGGTGAACCATTTTTACACCATACTGGTATGTGTGATGAAAAATGGATTATTTTCAACAATTGCAAGCATTTGGCACAATGGTTGGATAAGGATGAAGTGCTGAAACACAGTCCAAAACCGAATATTCATCAAAAAAAAGCTAATGGGGCCAGGCGCGGTGGCTCAAGCCTGTAATCCTAGCTCTCTGGGAGGCCGAGGTGGGCGGATCATTTGAGCTCAGGAGTTCGAGACCAGCCTGAGCAAGAGCGAGACCCCATCTCTACTATAAATAGAAAGAAATTAATTGGCCAACTAATATATATAGAAAAAATTCGCCGGGCACAGTGGCACATGCCTGTAGTCCCAGCTACTTGGGAGGCTGAGGCAGCAGGATTGCTTGAGCCCAGGAGTTTGAGGTTGCTGTGAGCTAGGCTGACGCCAAGGCACTCACTCTAGCCTGGGCAATAAAGTGAGACTCTGTCTCAAAA